>PVJX010028888.1:0-23447 GCA_004027295.1 Dolichotis patagonum | reverse complement strand
ATTTATTTATAAATATCTCGATGTGATCATTCTTTATAGTTGAGTAGTACTCCATTGTATAAAAATGCCACAACTTTTTTATCCATTCCTCAGTTGATGGGCACTTAGGTTGCTTCCAAGATCTGGCTATTACAAATTGTGCTGCTATAAACATGGGTGCACATATATCACTGTGGTATGATGTTTTCAGTTCTTCTGGAAATATGCCTAGAAGCGGAATAGCTGGGTCAAATGGGACCTCCAGACCCAGCTTTTTGAGGAATCTCCAGACTGACCTCCACAGTGGTTGCACCACTCTACACTCCCACCAACAGTGTAGACGAGCTCCTTTTTCCCCACATCCTCTCCAACACTTTTTGTTGGTAGTGTTTTCTATCTTGGCCATTCTTTCTGGAGTGAGATGGAATCTCAGTGTGGTTTTAATTTGCATTTCTCTCATGACTAATGATGATGAACACTTTTTCATGTATTTATTTGCCATTCGTATTTCTTCATCTGAGAACTGTGTATTCATTTCAGATGCCCATTCTTGGATTGGGTCTTTGAATTTCGAGAGTCTGATTTTTTTTAATTCTTTATAAGTTCTAGACCGAAGTCCTTTGTCTGAGGCACTGTCCATGAAGATTTTTTCCCAATTTGTGGGTTTTCTTTTCACTCTGCTGGAAACCTCTTTTGACATGCAGAAACTCTTTAATAAGATGTGGTCCCAGTTATTGATTCTGGGAAGTACTTCCCGTGTACTTTGGTTCTTGTTCATGAATTCTCTTCCTACCCCTACATCTTTGAGGTTTTTAAACCTCAAAGTAAAAAAAAATGTAGTATTTTCATACAATGGAAAGCTACCCAGCTATAAAATAGAGTAATCTCGAGGCTCTTGTAGGTAAATGGATGCAACTGGAGATCATGTTCGTGGGTAGAACAGTTTGAACTCATATGAGTGAACCCTAGCAAAAAACCAGAAAGAGTTAATGGGATCCAAAAAGCAAAATAGTTATTGTAAAAATGATAGAGGAGGAAACACGTGGGAGGGAAAGATAGTAACTGCTGTTAATTTCTTATTGTCTTGTCTTGAACTCTTGTATTGTTTTCACAATTTTGTTAGGTTTGGTTTTGTTCTGTCTTGTTTTGTTAAATTTTACTCTGTCAGATGGTAGGGGCAGCTATTTTGAAAGTAATAGGATTTACTATGGTAGTCATGGTTGGTTTCCTATTATCTTGTTTTGAAGTCTTTTAATGCTTTCATTCATTTATTTAATTGGTTTTATTCTGTTTTGTTTTGTTTGATTTTATTATGTGTGATAGTATGAATAGCTATTTTAAAGAAAACAAGACACTATGGTAGCCATTGCTGATTTACTATCATCTTGTTTTGAAGTCCTATCATGCTTTTATTCTTTTATTTTGATTGGTTCTATTCTGTTGTGTTTTATTTGATTTTATTATGTGTAATAGTATGGACAACTTTTTTGAAGGAAATGAGATATTATAGTAACCATTGTTCATTTCCTGTTATCTGGTATTGAAGTCCTGTAATGCTCTCATTCTCTTGATTGGTTTTATACTATTTTGTTATATTTTATATTGTTGTGAATGAAGGTATAGTCAACTATTTTGAAGAAAACAAAAGACATTATGATACCCAATGTTGATATCCTGTTGTCTTCTTTTGAAGTCTTGTGTTGCTTGCATTGTTCTGTTCTGGTTTTCTTTGTTTGGTTTGGTTTTGTTTTTCTCTTTAAAATAAAAAAATTAAATATGCCTGTCATTTTAATGCCTTATTTGCAAAAATCAAAACAAGATAGAATTGTAAAAACTGTTCAAAGTACATCAGCATAGGATAATATGTTTGACATGATTTTATCTGACAGCCTACATTTAGGACATTGATTTGCTCTTTAAAAATTAATATTTATAACTGATATGCACATTTTTCAATAAGAGGTAAAGTTTTAATTGATTTATTATATATAACATTTATCAACAACCCTTCTAAGAGCAAGCCATTGCCCATCCCATATTCCATAATTTCTGTGTATAATAGGAAGGAGAGGCTTTCCAGAGGAAGATTTCCTTTTCTCTCTCAATCTTTATTTTTTATTAGCACATGTTTGTAATACATAATGATCATCTTCCTCATAGGGAATTGGTCCACGTAAATAATGCATCTTAATTCTTTTTTCATTCTTTTCTCCCCCCTCCATCTCTTGGTCCCTTTCCATTTGCAAAAGATCTATCTCCTTACTTCTTATTATCTATCTTTTACTCTGCTCTTCATTTATATATTGAATTTTTCACATAAGAGAAATCATATAATATTTAAGCCTGTGTATCTAATTTATTTCCCTTAACACTATGATCTCAAGATACATCCATTTTCCTAAATGTAACACAAGTTTATTATTCTTTATAGCTGAGTAGTACTCCATTGTGTATAAACACCACATTTTCTTTATTCATTCACCTGTTGATGGACATGTAGACTGTTTCCAAGATTCAGCTATGATAAGTTGTGCTGCTATAAACATGGGGATGGATGCATGACTGTAATATGATATCTTTAACTCAGGAAGATACTTAGAAGGGGAATAGGTGGGTCAAGTGGAATTTCTACTTTTAATTCTGTGAGAAATCTTCATACTGATTTCCATAATGATTATACTAGTTGACACTCCCACCAACAATGTAGAAGGGTTCCTTGTCCCCCATATCCTCACCAGTATTTGTTGTTACCTGATTTCTTGATGATGGCCATTCTTTCTGGAGTAAGGCAGAATTTCAGTGTTGTTTTGACTTACATTTCTCTAATGGCCAGAGATGTTGAACTTTTTAATGTATTAATTGGCCATTTGTACTTCTTCCCAAGGAAGATTTTTTTTAACTTTTTAACATTTCCTTCTCTTGTACTTGAGAATCAAAATGATTGTGCTCCACAGATGTGGTCCTGTCTGAGAAAATAAGGTATTTCTATTTTGAGTTAAATATAATACACCCACCCACATCCCCACATCACATACACACATGTGCACACTTACACACACACACACACACACACACACACACAAAAACTGCCCTGACCTCCTGGGCTCCTAAAAGAAAAAAAGAGAGAGCTAAAATGCTCTGCACAATAAAGTAAGAAACAATCATTAGTCTCTGGAGACACCACTAGCATAAGGAGTTAGAATGCCTGGAGAACAGATAATAGAAGTCTAAACAGAGCTGTCTTAGCAAGAGTTCAGGGTCTGAGGAGAGAGGGCTTTTGCAAGCCACTTTACCTGAGGTAGCAACAAAATACAATCCTGTTTTGTTTTGTTTTGTTTTGTTGGTATCCCATTACTCCAGTTGTTTCTCTCAGTCAGTTTTGCCTTTCTGGGAGCATTTGGCAATGCCAGAAAACATCTTTGGTTATTTTAAATGCAGGAGAGTGCTACCAGCATCTAGTGGGTAGAGGCCAGGAATACTGCTGACCATCCTACAATGCATAGAGCAACTCCTCTAACAAGTTGAGGAACTCATTACTCACCATTTCAATTTGCTTAGCAGGGCTAGTTCTTCCCTTGTCCCTGTATGAACAAAACTCCATGAATTTTCAAGTTGCACTCAGGCAATACCAGCAGTCTCAGTGTGATCATTAGAAATGTCCACTTATTTGTGGAAGTCAGTACTTTGAATTCACTTGCAAAGTGAACTTCTCACTCAACTTTATGTTGTAAGGTGGATGTCTGTGGTCAGGGAAGGGAATTGTTGATTTATTCTCTTTCCTTTTCTGTGACTTTTGCCACTGTCTCTGGCTTCCTAGATAGGTTCTCTGTCCTTTCCAAATATGAAAGATCAGAGAGAATTGGTTGACAGGATCACTCTTAACGAACTGGCACTATTTTAAAGCCTCTTGTGTCCACAATGTTGTGAAATTCTTGAAGTCTTTATCAAAATCACTGTAAATCTCCTGTTTAGAGAAAAATACATTCCTAGTCCAAGTCACAGCTGACAGGACCTTCCATAGCTCTTGGCAAACCTGTGTTTCACTACCTAATCTCCTTACCCTTCTTGACAACCCTGTAGACAGAATTTAAGACAGCCATACTCTAGCTTTCCTAATGGGCTCCTCAGGTCTTACCACCTCATGGCGTGTATGTGGGCTGTTCTCTATCTGTATTACTCTTCCTATATTCCACCTGACTAACTCCATCATCACTCTCAAGTGTCTCTTCATAGCTCAGTGGTAGAGAACATGCTTGCCATGTGCAGGGCCTGGGTTCAGTGCCCAGCACTGGGAAGAAAAAAAAAAGCAAATCATTTTTCATGAGTTATCATCTCAGTTAGGCCTCCACTGACCACCCTGTTTATTGGTGTAACCATCCTCTGACAAATCCAGTGCCCCTCGTCTTCCATCAGGCCATCAAATTCACTTTTCCAGTATGATCATGGTTTATTATCTGTGTTCTCCTATAGCAATATAAGTTCCATGGGTCATTTCCTTTCCTTTTCACCTCCTTAATTACTATGACTATCTCCAGCACTACTTCTGTTTTAATTCTTAGAGTTAACTAGAAATAAATAGATGGCTAGATAGAGAGATACAGGCAAGATAGATGGATAAACAGATTTTTTTGCCACAGCCTGCTCTCAAAGACCCTTGAGCACCCTTTTATGAGAGTATCCTCCAGACACCTCAGTCCCTAGTGCCCTTAGTCACACCATGGACCTTATCATCAATTATTACAGCCTTGTCTTAGTCTCATTCTCTTGAGTCTCCCTCTTGGTCTCCCACTTCTTACCTCTCTATCTTGAAATATCTGGTACAGTGGCAGCACTGTTGTGACTCCGTTGCCAACAGGAGCTCAAATTCATTGATCTTTTCACCTCTTCTCCCCATGTATGACTCTCTCATTCCTCTTCTCCAGGTGCAAGGCCATGCACCATCCCTGTAGTCACTGCCTTGCACACCTGCTCAGCTGCCGTTTCTCAGGACACTCAGTATACTCAGTATGCCCTGGAAAACAGTTTGTGGTGGTTAACTGGCCAGTTGTCAATTTGAGTTAGCAATGCCTAGCTGAGTCAACATGGTTTTGGGTGTGGAAGACGCACTTAAGGAGGTGTTATGGTTGATATGTTGTGTCAACCTGAGAAGTTTAGAAGTTTAACTGAGAGACTCAGCAGGCAGACAGAATCCTTACTTTATAAATATCCTCATCTTGTGCAAGAGGAGGGCACAGAGATCTTGTAAGTGCTACATCCACCCTGGAGAGGGGTGGTGGCCTGTGTACAATGTAAGGGAAGAAAAGAGGCCTGCTCTCCCCCTTTTTGGCTGGCTGCTGCCTTCAAGCATGCAGTGCCCCAGTGCCACGCTACCCTGCTTTGGAGCCAACTGATTATGGACTGAAACATCCAAAAACTTTAATCTAAATAAACTTTTCCTCCTTTAATTTTGTTGTTGGGTGTTTTGTGCCAGCAATGAGAGAGAAAAGTACCAAGACAGGAGGTTTGCTGTGGGAGCACCATAAAAGGAGAACGGGAGGGAAGGATTTCAACTGCTCTTCCTCAGAAGAGCTTTATTGAAGCTGCTTTTCTTTGAAAGAATTTCAGTGGTTTCTCTTCGAAGGAAAAAAAGGCTGATTTCTTTCTTTGGGGGCACTTCAATCCTCATCTTCATCTTGGGCATTGTCTCCTTGCTTCCAGTTCAGATCCTTAAGCTTTCTGGCACAGATCTTTCAGCCTTTTGACATGAACACTTCAGCTTCCAGCACCGGCCCTTGGGGCTTTCTGGAACAGATCCTTTGGTCTCTCATCATAGATCTTTGGGCCTCCTGATATGGACTCCAAGCCCTTGACTGGATTCTGCAGGTCTCCAACATACAGACAGATGTCTTGCACTCTTCTACACCTGACTTTAGTAAGCATTGACACACAGTCCCAGCTAAATTCACCTCTGTGGCTACTCTGTGCCTGAGGAAAAGCTCAGACCATGTTATCTTAGTTACTCTCTCATCACTGGGGAACAAAATACCCAGCACCTGTAATTTAAAGGAGAAGTATATTTTGGCTCATGTTTTAGAAGCTCCAGTCTTTGTACAGTTGGTTGGCTCCAGGCAGAAACCACATGGTGGAAGGGGCTGGTACAGGAAAGCTGCTCACCTCATGGCAGACAGGAAGCAGAGAATAAATGAAGGAAATATACCCTTCTAGGTCATCCCCAGTGACCTGCCTCTTCTGACCAGACTCCACCTCCTAACAGCAAGTCGGCTATAATGCCCCCTAATCCAGTCACCTTCCAAAGACAGGGAGCTTTGGGGGCCATTCAGATCCAAGCCATTAACACACACTGACTACTTTTCCTCAAATTCAGAAGCAAAACTTCAAGTGAGCCTTATTGCTGCCAGCAGTCACATTCTGCTTTCCTACCTCGCTCTCCCCCAACCCCATTAATGGATATTACGTAGCCTCTAATCTCTCTGCAAACTCCCCATGTTTTCCCTGTCTTATTTCAGCTGACCTTGCTTTCTAGCACATTGAGAGGGTGGAGGGAATGAGAAAAAGAAGTTCCTTAGTCTCTCACCCCCATGTCTACACACTTTGCTGAGCTGTTTGTTGCCACCGATGCTGGTAACCCTTCAACATGTGCACAGGGTTGCATCTACTCTTGCCTAGTCTGTGACCTGAACCCAGAAATTCCTCTCTCTCTCCACTGGATCAGCCCATGCGGTGTACAAATGCGCTGTTATCTCCCTAAGAGACCTCACTTCCTTGTCCACCTGCTGCCTCATTCCCCTTTATAGCGAGCTTCCCTGGAGAGCTGTGAATGCTCACTTCTCATTCATTGCATCCTTGTAATTAGGTCCTCCACCCCATCACACAGAAACTAAACCTGTCACGATCAGCAACAATTCCATATTATTTACTTATCTGAAGATAATTAGGATGATTTCTGTAGTCTGTCAAATCTTTGATGCCATAGATTAAAAGTTGTGCATTATTTTGTATATGATGTGGAAAGTAACAAAAAAAACCTCAAATGTGGAGTTTAATAGAAATCACTGTAAAACTATGGGCAGAAAATGGCTAGGCCTTCAGGGTAGGAGTAAAAAAGAAATAAAGCTACCATCTAGGGGGGGAAAAACCACAGGAAAAAAAACTACATGTCTCAATCTTGCCTCTAATTAAGCCAAAAGAAAATCCCCTGAGAATGTGAGCCACAAACTGGTATTCAGCAAGCAAGTTTGCAGACTGAATTTATAATAGCTCCATGGATTTAAAAAATAAAAACATAAGAATGTAATTTGGAGAAACGTCATATTAATGGTGCCCCAGATGACTAGCAGAAGCAAACACAACTCCTCTCTTGAAAAATTTTAATTCAGTCTAAGCCAGCAGCAAATATGTGTCACATCCCAATTTCAAAAATGCTCCTCCTAAAAAACAAAAAGGAGCATCATTGATTAGGATTTGAAGGTCAAGGCCACTGGACTTCAAATCTCTGAGAAACAGTCACGAAAAGAGATAGCTAAGCAAGGTAAAGTCATTCAGCACTTCCATTTCCATTACAGGTGTCACAAGATTGCTTCAAAGTCAACAGTGGTTGGGGTGTGCTGTTCAAGAAAAGCAAGTCATAAATATCCTGGTAAGTTTCACTTGCAGGTGAATCTTCAGGTCTTTGGATGACTAATTTTTGAGAGGATGCTCTTGGGGTCAAAACGTGCAGGAAATGAAGTGAAAGAAGATAGAGATGGAGAAAGAGATGAGCATAAATTGGTGATGAGGTAGAGCCCAGCCTTGGTGTGATCCATGGGGACTCTGGAACATTAACAGCACTGCAGAGCTGCTCCCTCCTGGAGGCAAGGGGACTGATATTTTCTGCTTCACACTACCTGCCATTGGCTACCCTTGGGAAAAGGGAAGGCTTAATGTCCCAGCTCTGAGCTACAGGTGACAGTTCTCTGGAGCAGGGGACAGCTGTAAGCATTAAGCAACATTAACAGCAGTTGAATGGTGATATTTGGCCAGGTAAAGAGGATCCAGTAGAACTCCCTGTGGGAGTGAAAGGGGAGGAATTGTCTAAAAATGGAAGGCAGAGGATATTGTTAATAGGATAACAAGATTTAAAATCTACATTATTCTCTCCACTCTGTTTAGATGGAGTATATTCTGTTCCAGTTTGTCTACTTACACTAGATTTGAGGGCACAGACAGCTATCCCAAAAATAGCAGGATATATTATGGTAATCATCCTTAATTTCCTGTTAACTTAATCTGAAGCCCTGTATAACTTACACTGTCTTATTATTGCTGATCTTATTTAAATCTGGGTTGTTAGATTGCTGTTTTGTATTGACTGATTTTATTCAAATCTGTTATGATTGATAGTATCAAGTCTAAGAGTATAGGCAACTACACTGAAGATGAAAAGATTCGCTAAGATACCCACTCTGGTTTGATTATTACGTGCTTTTGAAGGCTTATAATGTCTCCAATGTTTTGTTTTTTTTAATATTGTTATATACTGCTGAGACATCATGGTGACCATTGTAGATAACCTTATATTGTGGTTTTATATGACTTCTTTGCTTCATGCTTTTCTAAGAATTATTTGTTTTGTCTTTCTTTGTTTAGTTTTTCCCTCTAATACAGAAAGGATAAATATATATGTAGAGACTCATGCATGTGTAGAACTTATAAACAGTTTATGAGAACCAACTATATAACACATGATGAAATGAACAATTACTTTGAAAAAAAAGAGACACTACAGTACCCTGTGCTGATTCCATAGCATCATGATATGAAATCCAGCAATGCTATCATTCTTTGTTCAGAGTGATTTTAGCCTGTTTTGTTTTGTTTAAGCTCAACATACATGAAGGTATGGACAGCTATTTTGAAGAGAATGAGAGACAGTATGATAGTCATTCTTGGCTTCCCTATTGTCTGGTCTTGAAGACCTAAAATGCCTTCCTCATCCTGTTCAGATCAGTTCCATACTATGCTGTTTCATGTGAATTCTCTGTATGTGAAGATATGGACAACTATTTGGAAGAAAACAAGAGTCAATATGAAAGATAGTGAAGATCTCTGATTATCTTGCTTTGAAATTTATGTCTCTTGCATTGCTTTCTTGTGTTCTGTTTTGTTGTATTTAATTTTACTCTCTTCAAAATAAAAAAAAATTTTTAAAATTTACAAATGCAGTAATCCACAAATAATGAGGATCAGTTGTGTATGCATAGCACACTGTTTGCCTTTCTGCCTTATACACTACTTACACCCTAGGTAAACACTCTTTGGGAACCACATGCAGAGGTGCTCCCATCTCTAATTTAATACACTGGCATTCCCTGCATCCCAGGTCTTGCCAGAGTGTGTTGCATAAATCAGAGTCCTATATGCTTCTATTGGTTATTTCTGAAGATTACTTGTATTTTGTGATTATATGAGTATGTATACATATGGTCACACAAATAAAGCCTTATGGATACTTTTCACTCACCAGTGTTCATTGATTAACATTGAACTCCTGGTCAAAAGCACCATAACTCATGCTTGAACTAAGTTTATCTAGCACAAGTAAGGCACATGGCAAGCTTCTTATGGTTAGCATTCCAAGCATCCCAAGATGCTTACTTAAATAACTATATTTAATTATTAGAGGGATTGGGTATATCTCATTTTTATATACAGTGTTATTTTCTATCTTTTTGGTGATGAATGGCTTTTCCTCTAGGATAAGGGAATACTTCCTTATTCCATCAGTATGTGCTTGAGAAATGCTACAGAATATTGTGCTGGATTGACTGTTCTTGTATCAACTTTTTGTGCCAAGAGCTAAGCTTTCCAGGATTTCCTTTTCTGTGTGGTCTTGGGTTTAAGTAGGCAAAGGTACTGTACAAATGTGGGAGGCAGAAGGGAAGCAGCCATCATTATGTCTTGTGGTCAGAGATGGTAAGATGAACCTGCAGAGGTATCAGCAGGTCCCAGCTAGTTCTCACTGTCCTGTCCTCCATATCCAGCACTCTAACTCTTGGTGGTCACCACCAATCCCAGGCCCACCACCAGATACAGCTCTGCACACAAGGAGCCCACATCTTCCGGTAGCAACTCTACCAGCTCCCCTTTGTGACCTAATTACACCCACTGGAGCTGCTGAGCTCTAGGACTCCTTGGAAGCTCTGGCTCAGCCGCCAGTGCAGGGCTGGCTGGTAACCTTTTCCTTGCCCTTCATTATCTCCTCCTATTGCTTCCTCAGTGCCTCCCCCATTGGTAAGCTCTAATTCTCAAAATAGATTCCTTCTTCCATAACACACATAGTGGTTCTGGTCTCAAGGCAGCTTCCAATTTTTTTCAGTGCCAGGCCTTATAAGGTACATAGCAGACATTTCTGAGGACAAACAAAGGCACAGAGCTGGAGGAAAGATCCCTGCTGCTTGTCAAGTGGTGTTGGCCTATAGAAATCCCCCTGAAACTGGCACAATGTCTCCATGTCATGATTCCTGCTTATATCCCTTGCATTTATGTTCCTCCTTACAATCTGCGAGGTAGTTCATGTGTCTCCTCTACAGGCCACCAATACAAGAAAGCTCTGCAGTTGGTTTTTCCAATTTACAGATGAATAAACTAAGATTAAGGTTATGAGCTAGTACTGAGCAGATGAAGGGTTCAAACTCAGGCCTTCTGGAAGATTCTTTCCATTTCACTAGGGAGATGCAAACATAACATTAAATGCAAAATCCTTCAGTAAGCACCTGTTGTTAATGGCTAATACCTTTACAGCAACAAATTTTCACTGAGACAGCTTCTCCCTTGGTAATCTAATTTATACCCTACCATTAGGCATCTCCATTAAAAAGAAAAATTACAAACACTTTCAAAAAGGAAAGTAGAAAAAATCAGGCTTCAGAGAATTGTATGGGGCCTGAAGAGATTTAAGTAATCATCTAACAAAGTAGACTCTTTTTCATTGTTTTAAATTTTGTCAGTCCATGTTTCCAATACACAATGATTATATTCCTCATGGGGAACTGGCCCATGTACACAACACATTTTAATTCTTTTTAAATCTTCTTCTCCTCCCCAGCCCTTCCTCTTACTCTCACTCTCCCTCCATATCTTGATTCCTTTCCCATTTGCAAAAGATCTATCACCCTATTTCTTATTATCCATCTTTTATTTTGCTTTTTAAACTACTTTTTTGGGTTTTTCATAAAAGGGACACCATGTAACATTTAAGCTGGTGTGTCTGATTTATATCACACCACTCTTTTTCAGAGTAAGGAGAGTCTAGTCCAAAACTTCCTTGCTCCTCAGAGTGTGGCCCCCAGATCAGCAGCATCAGTATCACATGGCAATTTGTTAGCAACACAGTCTTAGGCCTTGTGAATCAGAATCTCCAGGAGTGGGACCATGGAATCTGTGTTTTATCAAGTTCTACACATGATTCCTCCAAAATCATGAAAGTTTGAGATACAGGGAGCTAAGTGACATAGCTAAGGTCTCAGAGTTTAAGTTGTGACAAATCCAGCTCTGATAATTTCCAAGATCAAAGCTTTTTCCAAATAAACCAACATTCTCACTTATTGTTCCTTCACGTCTAAGCAGGTCATAACTGAAAGCATTAATTTTGTACTACACCAATAATATAACAAACTACACCACAATAATAATTTTTTCTACAAAACTTTTTCTCATAAAATTATTTAGATATTGGTTTTAAAATAAACTGTCAGAAATTCTCCCCTGCCATGTCCATCCATAACTTTCTCTCTCTTCCCTATTGACTTCTTCTCAACTCATTTGTTTGGCACTGACATGTATTTATGCTTTGTTCTCTAAACAAGGTCAGCTGTGATGTTGCAAACTCTTAAAGTTTTTGAACCTGAACTCCAAGTTATGTTGCTAACCTGTGTCTTTAGGAAGCCTGAACTGCCAAATGCAAAAGAACTGGGCTTACTTTATTTAAAACATTAACCCAGTCTTCTCCAGAATTACCCCCACAAGTGTAAGATAACATTTCTCTTGGAACTTCAAATCTTTCTGTAAGCCTTTTGGGATATTATTATCATAAAACACTTCAGATGAATCATTCTGCTGTTTGTATGCCAAAGGACTTCTTTCTGAGACACAGTAAGGAGAAGAGGGGATTGTTGTCAGGTGCCCCCTGGATTCGATTTTATTTTTAAACATGGGGACTGTGCCTATTGACAGTTGCTATGAAAACACCTACTATCTGCCTACAGCTGACCTAAGCCTCACCACAAAAGACATGACCAGAAAGTCCTTTCCAGTGGGATGCCCCATATGCCACTTGTCTCACCAAGTCACTTTGTTTGGGAACCCTTCTCTGAAGTAAAATACTCCACAAATAGAACACTTCCACATAACAATGCATGGTCTGAATGAAAATAAAGAATTGCAAGGACTGTATGTACCAGTCCATTATCTCCATAATCTGCTATGGTCTCAATGTTTGTGTCTCCCCAAAACCTGTACATTGAAATCTAATTCTCAATGTGGGGTATTTGGAAGATGATTCAGATTGTGAGGGGAGAGCCCTCATGAATTGGATTCACCCTTAAAAATGGAGCCTGGTGAAGCTCATTTGTCCCTTCTGCCATGCAAGGATACAGCTAAGAAGGCATCATCTTCAAAGGAAAGAGCAAGCCATTACCAGACTGAATATGCTAGCATCCTGACTTTTGACTCCTCAGTCTCTAGAATGGTGAGAAATAAATTACCCAGTTGAGGATACTTTGTTATAGCAGCTCAAAGAGACTAAAATACTCAGCCTTATGGAATCTCAGGAAATCACTGCATTTCAACCATCTCCATCTATTCTTCTGGGTGACGAAGGTAGAATTTCAGCATAAGCTGGTTTAATCATTTTTTCCTGAGACTCCATAAAGCAAATCCATTTCTGTAACTTCCCCATAATTCTTTTCATTGAAGTTTTTAAACTTTGATCATTTTCCCCAAAAAATTACCAGTAGATGAAACACTTCTGTCAAATAAAAGTTTACAACTGAACAAACAAAAATTACAAGCTAAATTCAGAAGCAATAAAATATATAAAAATGAATTCTGAACTGACATCTAAGTAAACTCTCATATCTAGTAGCTAAAACATTCCACTAATTAGTTTCCTGACCTTGGGTAAGATATCTTTGACTGGGGACAATAATACACCATCTTTACCTTTAATATTTATTATAATATAGTAAAATTGTTTTTGACATGTTCTAAAACACAGTGTAAAAGTGCTGGTTACCAATGAGCTTGTTATTATTACTGTAGTTCAGAGAGCCATGATCTCAATTTATGTGATCTCAAAATTAAGCTAAACACTATTTTGCTCTTTTGCTGGTGTATACTAACATTGGCTTACAGTGATTTTGACTTGGAAGACAGTGACTATTTAATGCAATCCTCTCATTTTAGCATTGTAGGAACCAAGACTTGAAAAAGTAGTAAGTCCTGCCAAAAGCTATACAACCAGTTAATGTCAGACCCCAACTCTACTATCCTACAAACCATAAGGGAAAGGGCACTTAGCAGACAAAAGTACTCAATTTGTTCTACTAGACTTCTAAACTTGGCTATTTATTTTTATTCACAGCTATTCTTTGGAAGGTCCAGTCTCACCAGTGGAATCTTTCACTATAAGCCTTGAATTTTTGTTTAGTGCTCATTGGGCTGCACCCATGCTAGTTGATGTGTCTAAGGGTTTGATAAGGAATGCTTTCTTGCCACTTGACCCTAACTAATTGCTGCTCATATTTCAAAATAGTCCCTCTAGTTTGCTTTCTTCTCAGCAGTCAATTCTCTAAATTTTACAGGAAAACTTGCTCTCAGTTGTTAAGAGCAGATGTTACACATTCAGAAAACCCTAGACTCTGCTCTTCATTCAGCTATTGACTAAGGTTTCTTGCACATTTACTGATACTTCTTGATATCTTCCTGTGTAAAGAGATGAATTTTGGTCTAAAGGGAAGAGATAATATAGCCAAAGAGAAAATAAAAACTTCTGAACTGTTATACTTCAGGCTTTTGGTGCTTTGAGAGCCCACAAGGAACTGATAAAGCATGAAGCATGCTGATGATGCAAGGATGGTGTTAAAGATAGATTGTAGACTCTCAAACACCTGATGTCAAGTGAAAAAAAACAGATATTAGAGTATACACCATTTGATTTCTTTGATATGAAGTTCCAAATCAGGCCCAAACTGATACATATGGGTAGAAATCAGAAAAGTGGTTAGGGCTAAGAGTTGACAGGAAAGTGCCCTGAAGGCATGTTCTGATGCACAGTTATTTGTTAAGTGACTAATAGTATTATTTCACAAAAAGATCCCCAAGAATTATTTAGCACCACCAGAAACTCATTGCTGAACTGTTTTCTACTTACATAAAGATACCAGATACCAACAGTGGAGCAAACGCAAAGTTTTCCTGCATAAAAATAAAATAAAACTCATAATTCATCTATTGAATGTGTGCTTGTTGTGCTTCAATCACACAGACATGCAAACCACAGCAAGGAACCCATGATGAGAATGGCTAATGATAATGATGTGGGTTGCCAGAGACCAACTCCCACTACCACTTTCTCAGATCGCTTTCACTTTAAGAGGCAGAAAACAACAACAACAAAAAGAATGAAACAGAATACCACAATTTTAGCCCAAGTAATGACTGCCTGTAGTTTGAACTAATAGCTTGATTGTGTTTGAGATTAAAGTAGTCATGGATTTCAAAATATGTGAGAAAATGAGCCCCCTGCCTGGCACAGTCCTATAGTCCATCCAGATTCAGAGAATTGAAGATGAAGGACCACAGGATACAAAATCTACACACAAAAATCAAAAGCATTTCCTGTACACCAAAGATGAACCCACTAAGAAATCATGAATATAATGCCACCCAAAATAACTTCAAAATAATTAAAAACCTAGAAATCAACCTAACCTAAGGAGTGAACCATCTACAATAAAAATAGAGAAGACAGAAAATGAAGAAGACTATAGAAAATAGAAAATCTCCCTCATTCATGGATTAGAAGAACAGATATTATGAAAATGACCATATTGCCAAAAGTAAGCTACAGATTCAATTCAATCCCTATTAAAATACCAATAACACTCTTCACAGAACTATAAAAAATCTGAAAATTCCTTTAGAATCAGAAAAGTCCCAAAACAGCCAAAGCAATGAATTTCAAGTTATACTACAAAGTTACAGTGACAAAAACAGTATGGTACTGGTACAGAAACAAGCCAATAGGCCAATGAAATAGAGCAGAAGTCACAGAAACAAATTTGTGCATCTACAAACACCTGATTTTTGACAAAGCAACCAAAATATACACTGGAGGAGAGACAACTTCTTTAATAAATGGTGCTGGGAAAACCAGATATCCATATTTAGGAGATTGAAACTGGATCTGTATGTCTCAGCCAGTATTAAAATCAAATAAAAATAGATCAAAGGTGAAGTATCAAAGACCTGGATGCAAAATAGAAACTTTGAAGTTGCTAGAAGATAACATAGATGAAACACCTGAAACCATAGGCACAGGTAAAGACTTAATGTCAAAAATCAACAAGTGGGATTAAAGCAAATTTAAAAGCTTCTGTACAGCAAAGTATCAATTACAGCATAAAAAGAGAACCTACAGAATAGTATAAAAATGTTTGCCAGCTGATCTTTGTCTGATCAATGATTAATCTCTAGAATAGATAAAGAACTCAGAAATCACCCAACAAAAATAAATAATCCAATCAAAAGTAGGCAAATGAATTGAACAGACACTTCCCAGGAGAAGAATTACAAATGACCAATAAGTATATTAAAAATGTTCACCATATTTAGCCATTAGGGAAATACAAATTGAAACAGCTTTGAGATTCCACCCCACCTGTCATAATGGTTATGATCAAGAAAAGCAATGAATGCTGGCAAGGATGGGGAGGGGCCTCCTACATTGCTGATAGAAATGTAGACTAGTACAACCACTTTGGAAATCAGTATGGAGAGTCCTGAAAAAAACAAAAAGTGGACATACTATTTGACTCAGCTATACCTCTCTTTGGTACATTCCCCCCAAAATTAAAAGAATTAAATGCTATCATATATATCAATATATCCACACCCACATTTGTTGCAACGTGATTCCCAACCTCTAAGCTATAAAAACAACCTAGATGCCAGTCAACAGATAAATGGATAAGAAAATGTGGCATTTATCCACAGTGGAGTATTATTATTTAGCCATAAGGAAGAATGAAATCATGTCATGTGCGGGAAAATGGATGTAACTGGAAGCCATTATGTTAAACAAAATTAGCCAGAATCAGAAAATTAAATACCATGTGTTTTCTCTTATATGAGCTATCTTAAACATTTAACTAAATGAGATAAACGTGAGATGACAAGAAACTAGAAAATAGATTTCTGAAGAGGGTAATGGGTTAGATGGTAGAAAGAGGAAAGGAGGATGGAAATTAGCAAGATTTGTTAAATGTGTGCTCCAATTTCCCTAAAGAAAGCTCACCATTCTGTATTACTAACATTCTCTAATTAAAGATGAAGGACTTTATTACTCATGGCACCAGTTCTTCACCTCTGGCTACACATTAGACTCACTCAGATTTTGAAAAATAGTTTTGCCTGAGGCCTAGCCCAATAATTTCTGATTTAATTAGTCTAAAGTGTCATGGGACATCAGAATTGTTTTAAAAGACTCCCTTGGTGATTCTATTGAAAAGGCAGGGTTGAGATACTTCGGACTGCATCCATATACCCAAGGGCTCAGAATTCCTTTCTACTCATTGGTGATAGCTCTCATATAGTAACTCTGGACTTGGAGACACCCACATTCCTTGGCATTAACTTGATGGGCCATAACAACCCAATGTTGTAACTAGAAGAAATCCTGTGATCTTCGTTGGCATATGCACTACATAGATCATAAGGCACTTTCCATATATTACTTTACAGAGGAGAGATCTGAGCCTAGGGGAATGTCAATCACATGCCTTGTGTAGCCCAGTGAATTGGTTACTATGACTCAAACCTAAGTACCTACTAATGGGATGCATTTAGGTGCCAACCGAGCTACCCAAAGCTACAGCAGACTGTGGAATTTAGGGTTTCTTGTGAGCTATCCAGTAAAGCACATTCATTTTTCCTTTTAGCCTTCCTCAAACTTATTTTTTTTTCAATTTTTATTTTTATTTGTACTTGTCTACAGTGCATAATGATTACATTCATTGTGGGGAATTGGTACAGTGTAAATAACATATCTTAATCATTTTTTTCATCCCCTTTTCCTTCCCTCCTCCCTGCTTTCTCCATCTCTTGACCCCCTTCCTATTTGCCAAAGATCTACTTCTTAAATTCCTATAATCTTACATTTTGCTCTTTATTTGTATTTTAGGCTTCTCACTTAAAAGAAACCATGCAATATTTGAGCTTACTTGTTCATTGTGCATGTTTCCTGGGGGCTTACGCTCTGGAAGGAAATAAAGACTGTATCTGTCTTGCTCACCAGTATATTTCCAGCTTCTAACACAACCCCTACCATCAAACAGATCTGGTCCTTTAATCATTGTTTTCCTATAATTTCACAACTTGTAGTGCAATGGATCAAATAAAAACTTTCTTACGTGTTAAAAAAATCCTTTACTTAAAAAGCAGCTCCAGATGAGTTGGATCTTTGCTACTTCAAAAATTTCTGTCTCTCTCTCTCTCTCTCTCTCTCTCTCTCTCTCTCTTCTTCTGGATTTTGCTTGGAGTAAAGTTTAAATACTAATGTTATGCTTGTTGGTTTCAATAAAGAACAAGGGCAGAAAGTAAATAAGTAGCTATTGTATCATTCTCAGAGGGAATAAAAACAACATCAATGAATGATTGCTGAGCTGTGTTCCTACTGACATTTCAATATTATGCAATTAGGTGCTTCTCATGGGAAAGAAAAGCATTTAATTGGCATTCAAAGATAACCTGTGAGTGGGAGGCCAGTGTGTTCCCAATGATAGATTACCTAGAATTTGATCAAATAGCCAAACAAGCCTTATTTATGAGTTCCTGTCCTCTGCACCTGAAGAGATAGGGAAACACACTCCAGATGGATCCTGCACATTTCTTGCAACCTGCTTCATTAAGAATGGGTGTTTCATGGCATTAGTTTATATAAACAGCAGAACCAATAATTCTAGATAAAGTGAGTACTAAGGGGATTCTTCATGCTGCTCAAAATCATTTTAACTGAGACTCTAACCTCTGTGGAAAGGAAATCTAAACCAGGATACAGCACAGGTATAAATCTTGGGCTCTGATCCTTTCTTAGTTTCAACCTGCCAACATTAATAATTTAGGGAAGACAGAGAGAGAAAGCCCAGCACTGAATCTTTGTTGGTCCTTCATAAGAAGCACCCTGGAATTTTCAGAAGCAGACAGACTCACCTAAGATACATATCTTTGCCACAAGCTGGATATTTTTGTTTCCTTATTTTACAGAATTTACAGTGTAATTAGAACATATACCAGATATAGTACGTGGAGGACTCAATATTATTAGGATTTCAACTTATCCCCATATTAATCCACACATTCAATATAATACTAATCAAAAGTTCATCCTTTTTTAGAATTTGGTAAAATAAGATTCTAAAGAATTCTAAAGATATGCAAAATAGCTAGAATAGACAATTTTAAAAAGAAAACAAAGTTTATGGACTACTGCCTAATTTTAAAATTTGCAATAAAGCTGCAACAGTCAAGAAAGTGTAATTTTTGTATGAGAAGAGACATATGGGTCAATGGAACAAAAAACAGAATCCAGAAAACGACCCACACCTGTATGCCAGTTGACTTTCAGCAAACATGCCAAGGCAATTCAAGAAGAAAAAGGAAATCTTTTCAACACACAATGCCAGACCAAGTAGATACTCAATTGAAAAGCATACACTTTGACCCTTACCTCTTATCAGACCCAAAAGTAACTCAAAATGGATTGTAGACCTAAATGTAAAGGATGAAAGTATAAGATTCTAGCAGAAAACATAGGACAAAATACTTGCCAGCCTAGTGTTTCTCTTTCCTCTTTTCCTTCCTTCTTTCCTTCCTTCCTTTGTTTCTTATTTCCTTCTTTCCTTTCTTCCTTTTTAAATCTCTTCCTTGTTTTTGATACAGGGTCTCCCAATGCAATTCAGGCTGACCTTGAGCTCACTTTGTAGCCTAGGCTGGCCTTGAACTCACAGTGATTCTCCTGGCTCAGTCACTATGTTTCTGAGATTACCAATTTTTACCACCACCTCTGGCTTCAGCAAAGGGTTCTTACCAGGATGCAAAAAGAACAAACTATAATACTGAAAATTTTATAAATTTCACTTCATCAAAATTTAAATGGTTGATTCTGTAAAATATGTCATTGAAAAAATTAAAAGGCAAAGGCAAGATGCATGAAAGAAAATATCTACAATACATGTGTCTTCTGAAAGACCTGTACCCAGGATATAAATGTCAACTAAAAGTATTTTTGGAGGGAAGCTGAATAGGGGCTAAGTATTAGATTATATCATTGTTTCAAAGCCATTTTTTTAGCCCATTCCCAAGCAATGTTTTAGACATTATTTTTCTAACTGACCCTTAAAAGGAATGTTACTATCACAGTTATAATTGAATTTGTTTATGGACTACATGCATATCTGTTCTTTAAATATAAAAAAAGTATATTTGCTTTCGGTATATTCCCCTGAGAAGAAAATTTTTACCCATTGAGAATGCATGGGTTGTATTGTTTTGTTAATTTTGCTAAAAGTGATCATGGTATTGTGGTCACAGAGGGAAATATTACTTTTAGGAGCTGTACAAATAAATAAGTGCTAAGTAAGTGTAAAATGTCACAATAGCTTAAGTTTTACTTTATAATACTTCAGTATAAAAAATAGATGAAAACAACATGGCAAAGTGGTAGACAAATCAGATGATTGATCTATAATAATTCCTTAATACTATTGTCTCTACTTTTTTATGATTTTAATACTAAAAAGCAAACTGTAAACAAAGATGTTAGTAGAGGTATCTTGGTGATGGGGAATGAAGTGGTTTTTTCCTAAGTTAATCTTTATATTCCTCTGTATGGTTGAAATTTATTGACATGAAGTATACCATATGGAGAAAAACAAGCAGGCTATTGTTTTAGAAGAGAATGCATTTTCAGCGAATTAAGAATAGAACGGAATTTATTCTGATAATGAATCTCTGAAAAAAAATTACACCTACAGAAAACATACTTGATGGCAAAATGTTGAAAGAATTCCTCTTACCATCACAAAAGGGTCTTTGCAATGCAAAGAGTTTGCTACTACCACTTCTTCCACATCATCCTAGGAGTACTCACTCAGTGTGGAAAGGCCGGGGGAGAAATGAAAAGCTCTAAGACCTGGGGAAAGCTATTATTATCTAGAAAAAATGTAGAATAATGTGCAGATTAATAATAGCAATTAACGGTCATTCTATTGAATGTTTATTTTAGAAAACTTCAGCATTGTCACAAAAATTAAAAATGTACATAATACATGATCATCCATTCATTCTATTTTTAGAAATATATCTAAGAAACTTATTGTACTTACACAGTAGGACATTTCAGATGATATAAAAAGAATTGTGCTTGTATCGATGTAAAGGAGTAAAGAAATCAATCCAAAACAGAAATCATAATACACATACATACAATGGAATGTTATTCCACTGTGAGATAAATTTTCCATCGCTTGTCCTGTACACTCTACCCCTGGCCCCAGACAATGTTTTATAGGTGCTTGTGGTGGGTCACAGGGAGGATCAAGCTAAAAGGAGAAACTGATCAACAAAATCCCAAACCTGGGGCCAACTCAGGAAGATACTCTAATGGCAACTCCACAAAAGATGCACATTTTTATGTCTCCGGGTCATCTGTGTCTCACTTCTCTATAGTTTGAATGCATCACTATAAAATGACTCAAAGGAAACAGCTTTCACATTGAATTTTATATGGAATGCACAAAGTGTAAGGTTAGATTCAATCTCTTCTTAGTGTCCTGAGTCTTCTGATCAAAATAGAAGTGGTTCTTTTCTTCTTCCATTGTGATACATAACATATGTCTTATCTTAGGATTGCAGCCAATTTTTCAATAATAATTTTGCTTTCCTTTCAGCCTAAGTAAAAGTTCTCTGTTTCAACCTCTGTGAAACACAGCTCAAACTGTGAGCAACCAGACTTCTAAAGGACCATGAGTTTTTAATGGATTTCTGCTAGTTAGCTTTGACATTATTATTCAATGGCACATTTTTCCTTGCTTAAAACATAGTAAATATTCTCAATTTATACTTGTATATATTTATTCCATAAAAGCAGAACGTCATCATCAAAAGCCTTCAGAGACTCCTTTTTCCTCAGCCTTACAGAACTGGGCTGCTTCTTTAGTAGCCCCACACAGCCTCCAGTAAGGCTTCTGGAAGCTGGAAACAGACCCAAGCCAGCAGCACTGACTTCACGCTGAATTTCTGAGCCAGTGTGTGTTTAGTCAGCTTAGGCTGCCATAGCAAAATGCCACAAATTTGGTGACTTAAGAGACTTTCATCTGCTCCTAGTTCTAGATACTAGGAATCCAAACACACAAAGTTGGAGTTCGATTAAATCTGGCAAAGACTTTGTTTTGATCTTATAGATTGCCCTCACATGGAAGGGAGAAGAGACAGAGACACAGACACAGACAAAAACACAGGGAGATTATGTCCCCTATTACAAAGACACTAATCTTAAATGACTTGGGCTCCACTCTTAGCATCTCAGTTAAACTTAGTTACTTACTCCAAATACAGCCACACTGGGGATTTCAGTTTTAACATTATCAATCGAGGGTGGGAAAGAAACATAATTGAGTCCATAGCACAACACATCTTAAAGTATCTGTGCTAAAGAGCCAGGATAGTTTAGTTTGTTTACATTTCACTCTGTTGCAAGCCAATACATTTATACAAATCTTAGAGAAATGGAGAAAAAAACCTAAAACATGAGAGATATAAGACCTGATTTCCTTTTAATCATTATACTCAATAAACACAAAAATATTATGTAAATGACTCTTAAAATGCCCTTTACTGTAGTAAAATTCATATAACATAAAGTTTACCATTTTAATCATGTTATGTGTATAATTCCATAGCAATAAGCACATTCACAATGTTGTGCAACCATCACTATTGACCATTTTCAGAACTTTTTTTTTTGAGACAGGGTCTCACTGTATGGCTCACACTGGCCTTGAACTCACTATTGTAGCCCAAGCTGACCTCAAACTCACAGCAATCCTCCAGCCTCAGCCTCCCCAGTGCTTGGATTATGGGCATATGCTACCAAACCTGGCTCAGAACTTTTTCACTATCCTAGACTGAAACTATAGACCAGTGATGTAGACCTTTGAGAGACTGAGTGCCCAAACTGCAACACAGAACTCACTTATTTATTGCAAAGTACCAACACTGCAGTTAAACCTGAATATGCAATGTTCAGATGCTGGGGCAACTTGGCTCAGGTGCTGACAGAAAGGATTCTGCCTGCCCACTGCAGCACAAGTGCCATAGGTCCTCCACCTCTGCTCTGGACCCATTGAACAATGACTATTCCTTCCTCTTCTACAAACCCATAGTAACCACCATTCTACTTCGTGTTTCTGAATTTACCTGTTCCTATTCCAAGTAATTCATACAAAAGGAATTGTAAGGCGTTTGTCCTTTTGTGCCTGACTGACTGCACTTTACAAATTTTTGAGGTCCATCCATTTGGTAGTTTTTACAAGCTTCTAAGGCACCTGCTTCCAGTTTTTGTATATTTGTTGAGGTGTTACCTTATAGTTTGTGGGCCAGCATCAGGACATGGATTGTTTTGAGACCACATTACTAGACACTGTCTCCCAATAAGAACATTGAAAGTATTATAGGCAGCTAAATTAGATAGAAATTAATATACTGTCAGAGAGAGACTGAACTCTTGAGGAAGTCATTGAAAAATAAAGACATCAGAATTGTGGTTGGAGTTACATCTGAAGGTCAGGCCTCAAAATAGAGATGCATTGGCCAGGCCTACATGCCTCCCTAAGGCTTAAACAGTAACTTGGAATTCATTTTGTAATTAATACTGTATCAGGCAACTAAGCCAGTTAGAAATATTATAGGCAGTCAGACAGGGCTAGGCCCTCAAAGAAGCTGGCACAGAGGACCAGATGTCTGATGACCTTAGAGGAGACCCACACCTCTTGCTGCGGGCCAGATCTCAAAACAGAAGACTCACACCTCTTGCTGCGGGCCAGATCTTGAGACAAAAGACCATACAAATGCACCCATATCCTGAGGATTGACACCCTAAATAGTTCCCATCCCCCTAGCAAAGAGTCACAGCTCCAAGAATGCCCGCCACTTGC
>PVJX010028887.1:0-23414 GCA_004027295.1 Dolichotis patagonum | reverse complement strand
TTACATGATGCTGCAGAGAGTACACCACAACCAACAGAAAAGGATGGGGCTAGAACCAATCTGGGGCCAATTAAAGAAACTGTCCCAACACATCCAGGAGATGATAACCAAAAACAGAAAGCAAAGGTCTGAGTAGGTGAGTGAGTGTTCAGCGATAACTGAGCTGAAATCTGAGTGAAAAAAAGGGGCATGAAAGGTATTAGCATTCTTTTTTTTTCCTTTGTGGGTATTGGGAATTGAACTCAGGACCTTAATCTTGCCAAGCAGGCACTACATCACTGAGCTATGTCCTTGGCCTAAGTTACTAGTATTCTTAAGATTAAATAAAATACAAAAGTATATATTAATTATAGATTAAAGATTTTGGCCATTCCTATTTCTTCTTACTAGAGATCTCTGCTAATTGACCTACATCATAATCTGAGTATTTATTTATAGTTATATATTCTAAAATCATAAAAAGTTGTTACAATTTAATTTGGTCAAAAATATATTTAAGTGGGGGCTGGGGATTTAGCTCAGCAGCATAAGTGTCTGCCTTGCAAGCGCACAGTTATGAGTTTGATCCCCAGTACCAAAACCAAACTATATATATATATATATATATATATATGCACTCTAATTTTGTAAGATGTTTGTTTGTCCAATCTGTTAAACAATATACTTGTTTCTTTGTCTGTCACATTCATGAACAGGTGTCTTTTATTTGAGCTCAATAATTTTTCTCTTTTCCTTTTTTCTTTTGCATTATTGGATCATTTGTTCATAATATAATTGGGGTTATAAAGTGAAAAAGCATGTTTCCATCCAGATTGCCAGCTGGTCAAAATGATGATAAAATTGATTATATAAGTATAATATATATTGTTGTTTATGTATTTTGACTTGAGAATTTCTCACTGTTCAAAAATAATGTGTCAAATGTTGTAATTGGGTTTTCATAATTTATCAAAAAATTATCAAGATAATTAAACAAAAATTCCCTAGGGTGAGGAGGGATTATTGGACAGGACTCCAAATGGTGAATAAGAAAGCCAAGCCGAGAATAACATTACCCAGCTCTTGTTCATTAATGGGAATGATCTCCATAGCCTTATGGGAGACATCTCTATAACTGTTATTAAAATGTATTATTGTGATATATTTACATTGGTCATCATCCAAAGGATAAAGTTCTCCAGACAGTAAGGTTTTTAATTTAAAGATGCTCTGATACAAAGATTTTCATATGGCTATGAAAATTAATTGCTACTAACCTTGTGGTATATTGAATGTATTCATGCCTCCAGATATACAGGTCTTCCAAAATGTAAAACAGGGATTGTTTATGGTGATAGATTTTTCTTTCAGATTCAGACATCTGCCATTAACAGAAGCTTATGAGATATGCATCCCACTAAAGGTCAACAAGTAAAGTAAAAGCTTCTTTATGTATTAGATAGGAATGATCCACTAAAGGGGGTATTTTATGTCAAAATGGAAAACAGGTATGTTACAAAAATGTCATCATGATTGTCATGCTACAAGATTATGTATAGTTTTGATTTCTAATTTTCTGTATTAAAATATGTAACTATTAACATTCTACAGGGATTTAAACATTAGGACATCTATGGTTATTAGAAAATAACAGTTCCATTTTATATTCTAAGGTACTTGATGTTCAGATAAGATAGTAATATTAAGCTTACTGCCTCCATTACAATGCAATGTCATTAATCTTCTCTTCTGGATGTTTAACAACTGAAGCTAGGAGACCAAAAGCCAGATAGATAGACTACGAGAACAACCAATATTTTGGCCACAGCCCTTTGACGTCAATGAGGACTCAGGAAATAAGAGAACCTCTGCTGTGACATCCTATACTTGCTAAGTCCCTGGTCTTCTGACTAAGGAGACTGTGGGGCCACAGAAAAAGTGATCAACTATATGTACTGTTCCTAAGGACAGTCACCAGGAGACAAAAATCTCCAAAGCTTTCATAGAAAGCAATTTGGTCTAGCAATGGTTGTGGCTCATCCAGATGGCTGACTTTGACAGAAGTACTAAGAGGTGCTCTGCATGGTTCCAAGACAATTCCTGAGGAGACTTAACTGACCTTAATAGATAGCAAGAGATTGATTGTAATTAATACAGGTCTCACCTTAACTTGGTCTTGAACATCCTGCAGAAAAGTCTAACTATAAGAGGTATAAAACAATGCGATAGTAAATGTTAGCTATAAAAGAAACTCAAATCACTAACGTCTTCTGACAATTGCCAGCTACAGTGGTAACTTGACTAATGTCATGGATTAATGGACTGTACAGGGTTAAATTGCTAAGTACAGGGATTTAAAATCCTTGGACTAAAAATACTTAGCCTGAACAAGTAAGTTCACTCAAAATGGAAAGGGATTGGAAATGAGAAGATCTTCTACAGAGTTCTCCAAACACAACTCCTCCAACTTCAACTGACCACACATCACTTTCAACAACAAAACACAAAAGCAGAAGATGTAGGGAGTAGCTGAAGCTTTAAATTGATCACACATGTGGAGGCAAGACAAGCCCCTTCCAAGAGCAAAGAGCACCTGAGGCAAGCCACAGGATCAAGCTGCTTCAGTCCAGAGAACACCGAGCCTATAGGTAATCCAAGCAACGAGTGCCAGGCAAAGGGGTTATTATGTGATACCAACCTGCCAAATGTATAAATAAATGTACTGCATTGGTTAAGCAGTTCCTTTCTTTCATCAGGCTCCACCTGACCCCAAGTTTCTGTGTCTTGCCTTTATTTCTTCACCTTTTCACTGCCCTTCACAATCCTCACCCTGGGAAGTTCAAGAGCTGCACTGGACACAGACTCTTACCTTTCTTACCACTAAGAAGGTGACCCAGCAATGAATTGTCCATTAGATGTTGGTAATATTTATCTTATAATTGTATACTACCATGACCTATTGATAAGTGGCTCAAAATCTCACTAACTTGGAGTGGAGCTGAGAAAAAGAGAAAGTTTTCTGCTCCTGGACCTTTAGCTTCATGGTTGCTTCCCGGTGACAAGTTAACTGGAAAACCAGCAAAACAAACAAAACAAGACAGCATTTCTGATTTTCAGTTGTTGCTTCATAATATATAGGCACAATATGTATTAGTTGGCTATTGATGTATGGCCAATTACCCACAATTTAACAGCTTAAACAACAAAAATTTATAAACAAGTAGCTCTTCTTTGACTTTTACAAAATCCAAGTCAAGTATCAACCAGGCTGATGACTAATCGTAGATTCAGAAAGAAACAATTTTCAAGCTCATTCAGGTTATAAGCAGGTCTAGTTTCTTAAAGTCTTAGGACCAAAACAGTACATAAACTGCTAAGATCATGCCCATACTCCCTTAAGTGCACCAATTCATTTTTCACAGTGTAATAACACAACATGATCATGATGGCAAGGATGCAGGTTATACATAGTACTGTGAGATTAACTCCCGTGCCCCAAGATCAACTTTAATAATAACACTACTAATGCTTAATATTAACACTACTGATATTTAATCTACCATCAGTAGAGACCAACACTGAGCAAGCCATAATGAACTATCTCTTAGAATGATTCATAGACTTTCAGCTGACAAGCAAAATAATCAAAGAGAGGAAAGCTCTTTGTACTTACTTGAATATAAATGTATTCAGGGTATAGATGCTTGTTTCCAAAAAACAGTATTTGTAACCTTAAATATGTGTTCATGACTATTATGATATTCCAAATGGCATAATCTATAACAGGGAATTTGCATGTAAGGCACACACTCTTGGGATTCAGTCTTGTTATTTTTCTCATGACCGAAAGTGGCTGATCAATGGAATAGTAGAATGAACTCATGAAGCTTAAGACACGATTATAATTTTGTGTGAATTCTGTACATTCTGGGGATGCAGCAATATAATGTAGGAGAAGACAATGATGTATTAGGGCCATTAAGTATATGGAGCTGTTTATCCTAAAGTCATATTAATGTTTTCAACAATTAAGGGAGTAATGTGAATAATTCTCTACTAGATATCAAGTTGTAAAAGTTTTCTTCCTATTCCAACTTCAGGTTTTGCTAAATACCAATCTTGTTTGCAAATGCAGAAATGTTTTCAAATGAAATACAAAAATGATTCCATTGAAACAGAAGTTAAGGCTACAAGCTGATCACTTAGCATCATTCCTAATTTTCATCAATAGGTAAGAAGGTAGGCTTTGATCATTTGTGGAGTCATAGAACCTGACTACTGAAGGAAATTGGAGTGCTACTAAACAGAGACTAAGTAGGAATATGTGTTGAATGCCAAGAGCCCATCTTATTACTACTCTGTTTTGTGATACAAATTAAAAGAAAATCCCTCTAATATCATTCAGGAAGAATATAGTACAATGGAACAGAACTTCAGCAAACAGAGTTTGAGTCATGCTGACAGGCTAAAACCAAGGTCTCCTAAGATCTCAGAGGAAAGGGGAACAAAAAGAAGACAGTTGTTAATAGCAGACATGATTTGGGGACTTACTGCAAATACAAAAGCTGTAGTTCTTAGCGTTACAAGTTAATGACATTCTCTGCCTGAGATAAGAAATGAGAAGGCACTTCAAGAAACAACTTTCACAAAAGAGAAGGTTAACAAGAGATGAAGGCAGAGCAGAAAAGAAAATTACAGGCCAATCTCTCTAATGAACATAGATGCAAATATCTTCAAGAAGATACTGGTAAACAGAATGCAACAAATCATCAAGATTATACACCATGACCAAGGGGGATTCATCCCAGGGATGCAGGGATAGTTTGACATACACAAATCAAAAAATATAATACACCCTATCAACAGAGCCAAAGCCAAAAATTATGTGATCACCTCAATAGATGCAGAAAAAACCTTTGATAAAGTCCAACGCTCATTCATGATAAAAACATTAGAGAAAATTGAAATATATGATCATTAACTCAATGTGATAAAAGCCATCTATGACAAACCAACAGCCAACATCATAAAAAATGGATCAAAACTGAAAGCTTTCATTCTAAAATCAGGAACAACACAAAGATGTCCACTATCACCACTTGTATTCAGTATAGTTCTGGAAACGTTAGCCAGAGCAATTAGACAAGAGAGAGAAATAAAAAGAATAAGGATAGGGAAGGAAAAAATTACACTATTATTTGCAGATGACATGATACTCTACATAGAGTACCCCAAAAATTCCACGAAAAGACTACTAGAATTAAGAAGCAAATTCATCAGCATAGCTGGATACAAAGTCAACACTCACAAATCAATAAATGTACATTCCTGTACTGCAGCCTTTTTGGGGATGCAGGGGACTGGCAAGGGGTGACAGAGAGACGACTCTGGAGATCAGGCTGATGGTGCTGATCTGATTTTGTTACGGAAGTGCAGGAGTATATATAGGCTGAAGAGGAAGGGCAGAAGTGAGCTCAGAGGAAGGGCAGGATTGAGCTTCAGGAAGGGTGGAAGTAGGCTTAGGGAAGATGGGGATGCACTGCGGGGTGGGCTCTGAGTGGGGTGGCCCTAGCAGTGGTGCTCTACTCAGTGTGCTGAGAAGCAGGGAGTCCGTGTGTGCTGACTCTCTTCTGCCAGGTTGTCCAGCCAGACCTCAGGACCTCGACCTCCCACAGATTCCCCCTCTTTTTTTTATTAATGCCAATTGTATGGAGGCCATCATGGCTTGT
Organism: Dolichotis patagonum; assembly: GCA_004027295.1. NCBI lineage: Eukaryota > Metazoa > Chordata > Mammalia > Rodentia > Caviidae > Dolichotis > Dolichotis patagonum. The sequence goes on along the minus strand of PVJX010028887.1, from coordinate 17,706 downwards.
TGAGAATGTAGGGTGTGGACCCGGGTACATAACATCCGTAGGACATAAAAACCAATTAATCCCAGTAATCCCAGGAGTCCCAGGGTGAGGAGATTAGAGGGTGAAAAGAAGCGTTGTAGGTTATATGAGAGGTCAGTGAGCATAGTATCAGTCAGCACTGGCATTTAGATGGAGTCAATTATCTGTATTTCATCAGTAAGTTGCAGTGACAGGTTCCAATAAGTGCTATTATAAGGGCCTAGGGTCCAATCATGAAGGGACAGGCATGCAGCTGAAATGTTGGCAGGCTTTGGAGTAATGCAGAGCACTGCAGGAGCATATTGTTGATCACAGGCCATTGTAACGATGCACCACAGATCTTGTAGTTCTGTGTCTAGAAGGTCTATCTGTTGCTGAAGGTTTAAGAGAGCCATGTGGGTGTAGGCGTTTATTTGTTGTTGCACTTGAAAGGTCTCAGCAGTGGAGCTGGATAGGTTATTGAGAGCCTGGGTAGTCACTGTTTATCAGGCGAGGGAGACGGCAGCGGTGTCTCCTGCAGTGACAGCTCAGCAGTAGCCTGGGCAGAACAGGGAGGAGATTTCGGGCTTGGCTACAGCGTGCTTTAATGGCTCCCCATGTGATGGGGTGGTGGTGGTGGTGTTAGGGATGCGCCTTCTCCTGCATCAAGTTGGTCCACTCCCAGGCAACTGTTGTCGTCGAGTGTCAGTCAATCCATCTCCGAGGTCAGTGGCAGTGGCGGGCCAACATCACATGCAGGGATCCACACGGGGTGAGGGGCTGTTTCTGGAAAGACACAAGTGAATCCTCTACCCTGGGTTAATAGGGGAACAGCAGGTTGCCATTGTTGACTAAGGAGGTCCTTCCATCTCACCAAAGGAAGTGGAGTGGCGGGGGGCAAGTAAGAGGCCCCAATGTTTGTGAATAGGATATAACACTGTTTGTCAAATGTTAATAAATTCATAGTGATAAGGGATTTAGTTAATAGTTCATCTGGTGTACTCTGGGGGCATAGGTCCCCCTCTTTTTGTATTAAAAATTTTGTAAGGCAAGATTGGTATGTTTTATATGGTCTGTCTTTGGGGATTGTAAGGGAGTCCATGATGTAGGGAAATGTTATATTTTGAACAGGCATTTATGAAGGAGGCACTGGTGTAAAAAGGACCATTATTTTTTAACAGCCATGGCTGTTTTAACATTTGAATATCTGTAGAATATTAACAAATAGTTACATATTTTACATAGAAAATTTAGAAATCAAACCATATACAATGCTGTAGCATTAAAAAACCATGATGACATTTTGTAATACTTGAATCTTCATTTTGACATCGAATTTCTCTTTTTTGGTTAATCATTGCTATCTAATACATAAAAGATTTTTACCTAATTTGTCGTTTAGAGAGATATACATCTCATAAGCATTTGTTAGAGGCAGAGGTCTGAATCTGAACCAAAATTCTCTCACCATAAACAATCCCTGTTTTGTTGGTGTTTTAGCTCAGTGGTGTAAGCACCTGCCTGGCAAGCGTGAGGTCATGAATTCGATCCCTGTTACAAAAAACAAACAAACAAACAATCCCTGTTTTACATTTTGGAAAACCATTATATCTGGAAGCATGAATATATGAATACACCATGAAGTTAAAAACAATCATTTGTCATAACCATATGAAAACCTTTGTATAGGCATTTTTAAAATAAAATCTTTTGTATTATTTCTTTTGATGATGACCAATGTGAACACATTACAATAATATTTTGATATAGCTTTAGTTGAGATGTCTCCCAGAAGGCTATGGAAATCATTGGAGTCTCCAGTCAATGAACAAGAGCTGGTAAAAGGTTACCAGGTGGCCACTTCTTTCTTATTCATCAGTTGAAGTCCTGTCCAACAATCCCAACCCCAAGGGATATTTGTTTAAAAATTTTTATAATTTTTTCTTAAGAAAACTCCAATCATAACATTTCACATACTATTTTTGAACAATGATAGACTCTCAAATTATGATAAGCAACAATGTACATTACATTTACATAACTGACTTTAGCATCATTTTGACTAACTGGGAACCCAGGTGGAAGCATGTGTTGTAATTTTACAACTCAAATAAATCTGGAGTAAATGATATATAAATGCAAAAGAAAAAGGAAAATTGCTGAGCTCAAAATAAAATAGAACAGCTGTTCACAAATGGACAAATGGACCAACACGGACAGACAATCTGTACAGATTCAAACATAAATAGAAACAAACACAGAGTTGTCAGTGTCCATGAGAACTCTCCAAGTCATAGACTGGACAAACAGACAGATTTACAGGCAGACAAATGAACATCTAACACAATCAGAGTGCACTCAAATATATTTTAGTCAAATTGAATTACACAAATTTTCTACAGCTGTACATTTTGTAATTTTTTTAATTTTTTAAAAAATTTTATTTAAAGAGAAAAAAGGAAAACAGAAAAAAGAGTAGAAATAATACAGAATTAAAAAAACAGTAAGAAATCACTAGTTGATAAATTACATATTGTGTTCTTAGAAATAGTTGTTCATGTTAATTAAGGCATACAAAGTGGACATTCAAACAGTGAGGCTGCAAACAGTTCTGTTCAACGATCCAAAAAAACTTAGTAATATGGTTATCAATCCTACACACTTAAACTTACATGCAGTTTTATCCTTTAGAGTACTTTCTTTCCCTCCTTTTGTTTTTTAAGTCCATTATCTGTTTAGTTATATCATGTTTCTGCTTGCTCAGTATCTTATTGATCTGTTTTGTTGTTGTTATTTCCTTTTTAATCACCTTATATAATTCTGTTGTTTTGTTTTTGAGTTTCTCCTCATCCATGTCACATGGATCTGCTTTGGTGGAGTTGGGAGTTTTTGGAGGTATTTTGTTACCTTGTTTTCTCATGTTCTATTGTTTTTTTATTTAATTTTTTATTAACTTGGAGGTAGTAATATACAACAAAACAGGATGGAATAAAGCCAATTGAGCCAGTGGAGTGAAATTGGTACAGAAAATCACAGCAGGTCACCGGGGCAACAGTAATAGGCACCATTGTATATCTTGTTATCTTCACAATAGTTGTTCTTTCAATCAAGTATAGAAAAATCAAAAGAAATACACAATATTATAGAACTTATCAAAACAGAATATTGAATAGAGCAACACCATTAAATAGGACAAAAAGCAAATCGGCAATAAAAATATCTGCCTTCAAAGAGATAGTTGAAGGAAATTCCCCCCACTCACTGCATTACATACCATCAAGCTCCCACGAGATGCCAAGATCCCTGGATCCCACCTGCTAAAAGAGGGGGATGGTTTGTTTGATCCTAAGCCCATGCCCCAGTAGGCAGCAGGCTGCTTGCTGGGTTGTTTAGTGCCCTAAGTTCCAACATGGCGTGGATCTCAGGAAACGCAGTTGCTTCTTGCTTCTTGCCCTGGGATGGCCGCAGCTTGCCAGACCACAGCCACTTATCAGGGTGGCAGGCTGTTTGCTGGGTTGCTCAGCGCCCTAAGTTCCAACATGGCCTGGAGTGTATTGTTTTACTGCATTGTTGTATTTTATGATCACATTTTGTAATTTAAAATAGACTAGTCAGATTTGTTGTAGGTCAATTAGCAGAGATCTCTTATCAAAGTATTTGAAAAAGACAAAATCTTATCTATAATTAATGTATGTTTGTCATAGGACTTAGCATGTACTTCTATCATCTATTTGGACCTTTTTTATTTGTGATTACCATCTCATAGGCATCTTGGGTCAAGTCTAGCTTCATCCTTTTCTATCGATTGTGGCATGGTCTCCAAGGCATCACTGGCATAGGACTGGGCATCAGCTTCTTGAGAGGAATCAACAGCTTTTCTGGGTTTGGGCTCATAATACAGCTGGATAGCACACACTGGCTCACAGATAGGCCGTTTAGCTTTTCCTGGAAAAACACAAGCATATCCTCGACCCCACATTAGCACTGGACTGGGTGTTTTATTATCCAGTATGAAGATATTTCCAAGGGACTGTTTTTAGACTTCATTTGATTCCATTATCGTTCTGCTGCAGTAGTTACAACTTTATTAGAATTTAAATATTTTAAATGGTATATACTGCCCAATGAAATCTATTATGAAGTGAACTCTCCCCTTTTTTTTTCGAAAGTTAAATTTTGAGCACATTTAACCACTTTGAGACCTGAAGATTACAATGAATTGTTGTGGTAAGGTGTAAAGAAAATGGAAACTGCATTTTATATTTAGGTACCTTGGGCTCGCTTGTGACACGCAGGTGGTGCTCCTACTCTGGGCTGGAGACCCCACTATTGTTGGGTATCTGAGCACCAGTGCAGTGTAAACTCCGGATTTATAAAGCGTGTGCACAGGTGATAGGAAAAGCCAGAGTAGCTCGGGCAGGCCAGACCGTGTCCTACCTCTCTAATAAGTATCAAAAGATCCAAAATTCCTAGGTACCTTTTCTTTACTTACAGATTTTCCAATTTTTGTCAAGGGAAGAATAACCAATTAAGCAATACAATAATCTAGGGAGATTTGAACTGTGTTTTGAGTAGATTGAACCATAATCCTGATTTTTCCTTGCAGCTGAAACAAGCAACATTGTTTCTTTACCTTCCTTCTGTGGGCCAAACTCCAGGCTCAGTGGAGGCTTTGGTGTCCTCCCCTGCCTGGGGGCCTGTAAGAAGCAGGGAGAGGAGCAGAAAGCAGCAGTTTCTATTAAGTAACCTTTTAAAATCTGTAGTGGACTGTTCAATGGTATCTCTCATAAAGGGCATTGTGGTTAGTTTGGGGTATAGAAAAGGCAAATTTTGGTTGGTCTTCAGGGTGTAGGGAGATGAAAAAGAAGTAATCCTTTATATCAAAAATACCCGAGTTATGTTTGTTGTTTATTGGGTCCTTTGGTTGTTGCTGGGCTGAGGGTTGTCCTGTTTGGAGTTTAAAGGGCTGTCATCTCTATCAGTCTTAGAGCAGCAGTCTGTCTCCCAGCCATAACCACGTTTACATTTGGGGCACATTGTTGTTCATATTCATGCTTATAAATAGCCAGCCAGTCTAGGTGTTGACTGCTACTAAAAATGGCTCTCGCTAGCTGTTTCCAGTCAGTGGGACAATTAAGTTCCATACTGACTGTTTCAAGGAGTTGTTGGGCAAAAGGTCCTTGAATGCCGTCCTTGACTGCCTCCTGGAGGCGCTTTAAGGTGCAGAGGGTGAGCAGGATTCTGATGTAAATGAAAAGGAAATGCATCATTTACCTCTTTTTCTCATCCCCAATGTTTTGCTCAATTATTCCAAGTATGGCATAAGCCCTCATAATAATCATTCCATTCTGTAGTGGTACACTGAGATTGTCTATTTATATTTGTCTGACAGTAGGATTTCCACGGATCTTTAGGGTGTAAGGACCTATCATCGCCAGTAGGTGGCGCTGCCGGGTAGGCAGGCGGGTCCTCCCTGTCAAGTTGTGCTTTTATCATCTGACAGGGCAGAAGTTCCGGCCTGTATGGTGAACTTGGCTGGGGTGGGGACCCTTCTCTGAGTGCCATCTTTGGAGCCTTTAAGGGTTCCAGAGAAGGGCAGATTTTCGGCAGAATAGAGGCCCTCTCCTCCATTGAGTTTAACCGATCCTGCTGACTCAGCGAAAAATCATTTTCCAAGTTGCATGTAAGGGATGGACCCCCCACGGGTGCCGTGGTGTAGCAAGCGGCAGGATCCACTAACAGCAGGAAGGCCTGTGCATAAACCCCAGTGATGTTGTCTGAACCCATCAAACATGCTCGCATGGTAAGTATAGCAGGTTGGAGCCCAGGAGAAAGACTTTCCCCTCATGTTGCTCAGGCGCTTGGACTCGCTTTAACATCTGAGTGCAAGTCTGAGGGTCCCATAGGTAGGCAGTGCAGAGCCAGGAATGAAGGGGGAGAAGGATTTCCCAATACTGGGAAAGGTGGAATAGGCAATTTTGCATTGCCTAGCCTGCAAGAGGGCAGCAAGAACCCGTGCCTGCGGGTCCTGCTCCTTGGGAAGCACGGGGCCCATGATGTGGGCGGGGGCCACTTACTGAGTCCGAGGAGGCACAATTGCCCCATGTTGTGTGCTACTTGCAGCTTTTTTGGGGCTACAGGGGACTGGCAAAGGGCGACAGAGAGACGACTCCATAGATCAGGCTGATGGTGCAGATCCAATTTTATTAAGGAAGTACAGGAGTATATATAGGCTGGAGAGAAAGGACAGAAGTAAGCTCAGAGGAAGGGCGGGATTGATCTTCAGGAAGGGTAGAAGTAGGCTTAGGGAAGGCGGGGATGCACTGGGAGGTGGGCTCCGAGCGGGGAAGTCCTGGCAGGGATTCTCTACTCAGTGTGCCGAGGAGCTGGGAGTCTGAGTGTGCTCAGACTCTCCTGCCAGGGCAGCCAGCCAGACCTCAGGACCTCGACCTCCCACACTATACAAAACAAACAAACTCACTGAGACAGAAATTAGGGAAACAATACTTTTCACAATAATATCCAAAAAAATGAATACTTAGGAATTAATGTAACAAAGGATGTAAAAGATCTATACATTGAAAATTACAGTACACCAAAAAAGTAGATCAAATAGGATATCAGAAAATGGGAAGGCATCCCTTGCTAATGGGTAGAAAGAATCAACCTAGTGAAAATGGCAATACTCCCATAATTATCATACAGATTTAATGCAATCTCAATCAAAATACCATTTGCATACTTCAGAAAACTAGAGAAAACATTCATTTGGAATCAAAAGAGACCTAGAAAACATAAATAATTCTCAGCAACAAAGGCAAGGCAAGGAGCATCACAATGTTTAACTTGAAATTATATTACATTGTGGGAAGAAACTATTCAAAAAGAAAGGAAATAGGGAGTAGGATTGGGAAAGGAAGGAAAAGAAAAGGAAAAAATAAAAAAGGATAAAATGCAAACAAAACTTTGTAAATAAGAAAGGGAATAGGAATTGAAGGGTGGAGAGGGGATTGAGCAAAAAAGAGGAACCAAAATATATCATGTACAGGTACAAACTCCTTATGATGAATAAGATCATTATGTATATCTAAATTGTAGCAATAAAGAAACAAATTGTATTATAAAGCTACTGTGATAAAACAGCATGGTACTGGCAACAAAACAAAACAAAATAGACCCAATGACCAGTGGAAAATGTTAGAAGATTCAGAAACAATTCTATACACACAGGGCCACCTTATCTTTGAAAAAAGGGCCAAACCCCTTCAATGGAAGAAAGATAGCCTCTTTAATAAGTTATGCTAGACGTACTGGCTTTCCACATGCCAAAGACTAAAAGTAGACCCATGTCTATCACCATGCAGCAAACTAAAATCAAAATGGATCAAAGATCTAAATATTAAGGCAGAAACACTAAATATTCTGGAAGAGAGGATAGGGAGAACTCAAAGACCTAGACCAAGATTTCATAAACAAAACCTGACTCTATGGGAAATACTAAAAAGAATCAACAATGGGGATCTCATCCTATTAAAAGCTTTCATACAGCAAAGAAATCACCAACAGAGTGAAAGGACATCCTACAGAGTGAGAAAAAATTTCAGCCAGTTTTCTCCTCAAAGGACTAATATCTTGAACATATAAAGAATTTAAAAAGTCAGACACATGAAATTGAAAGATCCAAAAATGGGCATCTGACATGATTACACACATATCAGAACAAGTACAAATGGAAATAAATATATAAAAATGTTCAATATCACTGGTCATTCAAGAGATGCAAATCAAAACAATGCTGAGATACCATCTCAGTCCAGAAAGAATGAGTATCATCAATAAATCAATCCCTAACAAATGCTGCAGTGGTTGCAGGGAAAAAGAATCTTTCTGTACTACTGGTGGGAGTGTAGACTGGTGCAACTGCTGTGGAACTCAATGTGGAGATTTCTCAAAAAAACTAGGATTAGAGGTCCCATTAGACCCAGCTAACCCAGCTATTCTTCTTCTTGGTATCTTCCAAGAAGAACTGAAAACATCATACCACAGTGATATGGACACCCATGTTTATAGCAGCACATTTTGTAATAGCTAAATCTTGAAAAACATCCAAATGCCCATCAACTGAGGAATGGATAAAAAAGATGTACTAAATTTATACAGTGGAATAATACTCAGTCATAAAGAGGAATAAACTTCAGATATTTCTAGGTAAATAGATGCACTTTGAGACCATACTCTATGTGAAATAAACCGGATACATATGTGTAAATATCACATTTTTTTCCTCTGATGTGAGAGACTAGAAACTGAAAGTGTAAATAAGGACCAAAGTGTATACTAGGTATTGTAAAATAGGAAGAAACTGTTAAAAAGAAAGGGTAGCTAGGGAGGAGATGGGGGAAAGCAAGGGAAAAGAAAAAATGATAAAAGGATAAAATGGAAACAGACTTTGTAAATAATTAAGGGAAGAAGGGTTTATGGGAGGAGAGGGGACTGGGAAAAAAGAGGAATCAAGATATATCATGTACAGGTACAAAGTCCCTATGATGAATATAATCACTGTTTATCTAAATTGTACCAATAAACTTAAAAAAGAGATGAAAACAGGAGGAGGGAAAAAAAGGGAAGGGATAAAAAGAATTAAGATGTATTGTGTATATGTAAAAACTCCCCTGAAGAATGTAATCATTGCAAATTGTAAACATGTGTTAAATAAATACAAACCACCTCTTCAGAACAATTCTTGGGGTAACAGCAAAATTTTTCCTAACAGAAATACCATTTATTCTTAGCTTCTAGAAAACAAATCTTAAACATGTGCTAGGACATTTCAGAAACATCCTGCTACATTCTGGAGCACAGCAAACTGCTCCTCATTTCTCACTGATCACTGTGATAACAGGAACATACACTGGGGCTGTGAACATCTTCCTCCTCATGAGACAGATGTCAGAAACTATTTTCTCTAGCATCTTCTCCAGTTTCTTTTTTTTTTTTTTTGGTACCGGGGAGTCCAGTTTCTTAATTAAGTCTCGTCTTTTAAACCCGACAACAAAGAGACATGGCATTCAGAAAAAGAGGCCCAAAGAACCAGTGATGCGAGAGGGGTGTGGGGAGAATAGAAAGGGGAGCTCACCATCTACCTGGAAACAGTGTATCCGCATGGCAAGAGTTTGTCTAGTAAATCCAGAGTATTTGTTGTGGATCAACACCCACCTCAGACTATGCTAAGGGTTGTAGTTAGTGCAAGGAAAAAAATTATATAAAGGACACATAATCTGCAGAATTATTTTATAATATTCACACAAAGAGTTAAATACAAGAAATACTGGAAAACTTCCCACACACTAAAGATGTAGAGAACCCAGCCAAGGGCCTGCCACAGCAATATTCTTCATGAGTCCATCTGAAGACCTGGAGCCCATGACAATGACGCATGCAAGTCTTTCAAAGATGTGCACTGGGAAGGCCCAAAGTTCAATGGTGGAAGGAAGAAAGTATGTGCCAGTGGGATCAAGGATCTGTGCCAGGAGGTTGCGGGTTCTGCATTGGAGCGAGGAAACGATGCTGAAAGAACCAGAGCTCCCCTGAAAAGTATCAAGCCATCCTCAAAGACAGTGAAGTCCTGCAATCCTCTGACAATGAGAACAGCTGAGGTCATATCAGGAAGCCAGCATGACAAGTTTCTCCTGGAGACTGAACAGTACCCATCTTCCCCTATGGAGCCAGGAAACAGTAAAGTAAGGAGCAAAGCTTCCCCAAAATGAATCACAGCCATTCTCAGTGACAAGGTGAAAATAAAGCTGACAGTGTCAAAATGTGCAATAGAATGAGTACACCAGGAAGAGTGAGCAGTTAATTAGAAGGTGTAAAAAGAGAATCAGGAATAAGAAATAAAACAGGAAAATATTCCTGCGAGGGCAGGAATAATTCAGTAATATTCAGTAATAACTTTCAATAGATGTTATGGATTAAAAACTGGTGGTCACCTGAATGCCAGTGGAATTAAATCACCATGGTGCTGAGTGTAGATGTTCCACCTGAAGAAAGTTGCCAGCATAAATAGAGATGTGGAGAAGGAGAAGGAAGGCATTGTGGTTTCTCCTACGTGTTGCTGTTTGAGCCATTGGTTCTTCTGGAGAAGCTCTGGTCCTTACACTGAACACTGATTTCTGGATCCGGAGGGGAAGACGTCTTGTGTGCCACTTAATCTCCGGGATGAACTCGTCACACTGGCTTTCTGGCATGTACCCGACAGTGCTTATCATCAGAAGAGCTCAGGACCTCTGTGTCACTGAGGATGGCTGTGGGGCTTTATAGGGCAGCCCTAGTCTTTGTTGTGAGTGTGACTTCTCAGCTCCAGTGTAGAACCCTCAACCTACCAGCATGGCTTCCTCACCCCACTGGCATAGACTTTCTAGCTTCCATTGCTGACCTTTGGGCCTTCCCAGCACAGATCCATAAAAGAGACTGGCATGAGTCCTTATGGGCTCTAGACCTCCAGTTGGACTTGTGGAAGGCACAAGATCCATAAAAGAGACTGGCATGAGTCCTTATGGGCTCTAGGTGTTCATCTGGACTCATGTAGGATAATGCTGTGGGATCCAGGCCCTTGGCTGAATATTCTACGTCTTTAGTGTTGTGGATAGATTTCCTGCACTTTCTTGTGTTAACTTTGGGTGATCATCATAAAATAATACTATAAATTCTGTGTCCTCATTGTAATTTATCTCCTCACAACCCCTGACTACAACAATAGGGATGGTATCAATTCTACAATAAAAAACACATTGGCAGAATGAATCAAAAAACAACCCCCCTACAAAAACCCCCAGTAGTATGCTGTATACAAAAACATATTTAACCAAAAAATTTTTGCAGACTAAGAATCAAATGATGGAAAATAATATTTCCTGCAATGGAAATATGAAAGCAAGAAGGACTAGCCATGTTATTTTCAAACAAAGTGGACTTCATGCCAGAACTGATCAGATGAGGCAAACTAGGTCACAACATATTAAGGTAACAATTAAACACAGAAAGATAACAATTATAAACATATATGTACTACACACTGGCATACTCAAATTCACAAAATAAGGAATACTAGACATAAAAGATCTGATAAAATTAAAATGGATGAACAATACCCCACTATCACAAATAAATCAATTAGGAAAAATTCAACAAAAAATATCAGAGTTGAACCAAACTTTTGAATAAATGGATTTATTAGTTATCTACAGAGTGTGTCATTCAACAACACAGTACACATACTTCTCAGCAGCACATGGACCTTTCTCTAAATAGACCACACATTAGTCCATAAAGCATGTTTAAGTAAATCCAAAATAATTGTAATTATCTCATGTATATTATCAGATCATAGTGCACTGAAACTAGAAATCATTAGCAAAAGTAACCACAAAAATTACAAAAATCAAACAAAACAGCCTTGAATAATCAATGGGCTACAGAAAGGAAAGGAAGAAGTCAAATTATCATTATTTCCAGAAAATATGATTCTCTATATAGAAGACACAAACAAATTCCGTTTAAAAAACTGCTACAATTAATAACCAGGATAACAAAAAACAACCCTGGGCAACAAGAGCAGAGGAAAAAGCAAAGTCCTGGGCTTTAAATTATATTTATAAAGCTACAATGATTGAGAAAAACAGCATTGTATTGGCACAAAAACAGACCTGTGGATCAATGGAATAGAATAGAAAATCCAGAAACAATCCCAGGCATATTTAGCCTTCTGGTCTTAGACAAAGAGAGCAAGTACTTAGGCTGGAGCAAAGATAGCCTATTTAGCAAATGATGATGGGAAAACTGATTATTCACATGCAGATGATTTAATCTAGACCCATGTATTAAACTAAAATCAAAATGGATCAAAGATCTAAATGGACATTTAGAAACATTTAATCTAATAGAACACAAATTAGTTAAAGCTTTTGTAGATACAGGCATAAGCAAGGACTCTCTGAACATAACCTCAACGTCACAAGAAATATTACCAAGAATCAACAAATGGGATCACATCAAATGGAAAAGCTTCTGCACAGCAAAGGAAACAAACAACAGAGCGAAGACACAACTTACAGAAAGGGAGAAAAAATTGCCAGCTATTCCTTGTACAGAAGACTAACATCTAGGATATGTTAAGAATTTTTAAAAAATAGGTTCTCCAAAATATAACACCCACTCAAAAATGAACAAATGAAATAGGTACTTCTCAGTGCAAATGTATGAAGTAAAAATGTCTAATAAGTGCCTGAAAAAATGTTCAATACGGCAGATCATTAGACAAATGCAAGTTAAAGGAACACCAAAATTCCATCTTACTCCAGGAAGAATGACTAACATCAAATCAAACAATAACCAATGCTGGAGAGGCTGCAGGGAGAAAGGCAACCATCTACATTGCTTGTGGGAATGTAAAATAGTACAAACAGTATGATACTGGTATGGAGATTGTTCAAAAAACTAAAAATAGAAATTCCATTTGAGTCAACTATTTTGCTTCTAGGTATCTTCCCAGAAAAGTTGAAGAATCCTATTCCAGTGATACATGTTTACCTATTTTTATAGCACCACAATTCATGACAACTAAATTTTGGAAGCAGTCTATATGTCCATCAACAGATGAATGGATAAAAAAGTAGTATTTATGCACAATGGAGTACTTCTCTGTCATAAAGATAAATCTGAGGTATTCACAGGAAAATAAATGCACACTCAGACCAAAATTTTAAGTGAAATATATCAGGCACACAAGCTTAAATATCATATAATTTCTCTTATATGAGAAGCACAAAATATAAATAAAGATCAAAATAAAACACAGGTAATAAGACAGAGAGAAACTGATCTTTGCAAGAAGAGGATCAAATGATAGAAAGAGGGAGAGCAGAGGAGAAAAAATAAAAATCTCAAGATGTTATGTATATGTACCAACTCCCCATGAGGAATATAATCATCATGTACTATGAACATGTACTAATAAAATAAAAATCGAAAAAAAATTAAAAACCCAACAAACTGTTGAGCCACAAAGCTATGAGGTAACAAATAATAACTATGTGATTTTCAACCATTATGTGTGGAGTAATGTTTTTTTTCTAACTGCCAAATTTGGGGACGACTTGCTACACAAATTTTAAAAAATAAATACCTGATACACTCTCTGTGCACCTACCCTCCATGAAGATTGCACCAGAATCAGCTGAAGAGAAAGATAACCTTTTTAAAGAATGGTGCAGGGAAAACTGTTTCTCCATCTGCAGAAGAATAAATCTAGACCCATATCTCTCACTCTACTAAAATCAAATCAAAAGAGAAGTTGAAAATTTTTAAAGTATGTGACATCTTGACTTGCTTCTCAATTTTAGATTTCAAAAGTTTGGGGGCAAGCTGGGGATATAGCTCAGCAGCACAGCACCTGCCTGTCAAATGCGAGGTTGTAAGTTCAATCCCCAGTACAAAACAAAACAAAACAAAACAAAACAAAACAAAAGTTTAGGGGCAAACTGTGCTCTCATCCAGCAAGTCCAAGGTAGAATTCACTTTGAAATTCTTTGAGATTGTTTTCAGAATCCAGTGCCTTGCCTTATGGAAATGGAGTTCTTAATTTTCTTGCTGGCTGTGACAAGGAGGCTCACTCTCAGGTCACAGGCACCTTTACTAAGTGTTTTCATGTGGCATTCTATGCACCTTCAAGCCAACAAGGGTGCATCAAATTTTCTTATGTTCCTATTTTGTCCTTTTGTGCTGCCAGCTGGAGATGGTACTGTACTTTTAAATGTCTCAGGGCCACAAGTCAAGCCCTCTAAGAGAATCTCGTAGGTGAAGATCAAGTGACCAATAGCCTTAGTTACATCTTCAAAATTGCTTTTGTACTGTAACATAAATGGAGACAGTTACTTCTGTCTCCATTCATGGTTACTTCTTCATTGATCTTACTTTTGACTTCAGGATTACTTAAATCTGGTAATGTACATACCACTTCCATTTGACAATAGAGTGCTTCTGTGCATATCCATTGCTCTGACTTTGGCTGGTTAGAAAGGCATCCAGACTCAGATAGCTAGTTCTGGTGTTATTTAACTTGGTGTGCATAGTCAAGCTCTGAGTGTTAGCAAAAGCTTGGTAATAAGCAAATTGTTTCTCACAAGGACCAGAAGGGCAATTGTTAAGTCCAGGCTGGTAGTATGAATTTGGAGTGGGGGGTCTTATAAGTACTGAGAAATCTGATTATGTCTATTCCCAACTTACTAAATGGCTATAGGCCTTTCTTGAGTAAGAATTGAGGTGTAAAATCTTTTCAGCATAGAAAGTCCTTCTTCCACAAGGCCTTTCTTTTCCATTTGTGAAATTTGCAGTCTAAAGACTAGTCAAGCCTGAGATTTGGTCAACCTAGTCATGGGATCAAGGGAGAATATGTATGGAAAGCAGAAAATTCTGTAAAGTACCAAATCATATTCTCATATGTAGTGATTAAGGTCATTGGAAATTATTACAACCTAATTCATTTATGACTGCTAATGGCCATCAGTTGTAAGAATGAAGATTTGGGTCAATCAACCTGAAAATGGATTAGCAAAATACAGTCATTTTTTCTTAAGACAAAGGGAGTATGGAGCAGGGAATGGAAAAGGTAGCCAAAACACCATATGCAAAAACAAAGGCTGTAATAATTGTGAATATTGCTTCCTTATTTTAATGCAATTTAATTTACATATATAAGTCAAATATGTTTGATTTGACAAAATCTCATCCTGTTATCTTCTAACAAAATATGTGTTAATTGTATTTTCAGTATTTAAGATACAGTATAGTAAAAACAGGGTATGAATTGCAAAGCATGAGCAAGACAAGAAAAATATAGGATTTTAATGTCCTCTTTTTTAAAAATTTTATTTAAAGAGAAGAAAGGAAAAAACAAATAAATAAAGAATAAAGAATAGCAGAATAAAGGGTAGCAACAATACAGAATTGCAAGGAAAAAATGAAAAGAACAAAGAACAACAACAAAAAAAACCCTAAGAGATTATTACTTGGAAAATTACATACTGAATTATTGGAAATAGTTGTTCAAACTATAAAGTTAAAACATGGAAGGTAGAAATTCAAACAGTGAGTCTGCTAACAGTTCTGTTCCATGATCTGACAAAAACCCCCAGCAATATGGTCATCCATCTTACCTACTCAAATATACATTCAATTATATCAAAAGGGTAAAATTAAACACAACAAAACAGAACAAAGCGGATCACAAGAAAGCAATATAAGGGACATAAATTCCAAAACTAGACAATTGGAGCTATTCACTCTCTATCGTATTGACTCTTGTTTTCTTCCAAATAGTTGTCCATATTGTCACATACAGGGAATTCACATGAAACAACATAGTATGGAATTGATCTGAGCAGGACAAGGAGGGCATTTCAGGTCTTCAAGACCAGACAATAGGGAAGCTGAGAATGGCTGTCATAGTGTCTCTCATTCTCCTCAAAACAGCTGTCCATACCTTCATGTGTGTTGAACTTAAACAAAACAAAACAAGCTAAAATCACTTTGAACAAAGAATGATAATTTTGCTGGATTGCACATCATGACATTATGGAATCAGCACTGGGTACTATAGTGTCTCTTTTTCTTCAAAGTAGTTGTTCATTTCAACATGTGTTATATAGTTGGTTCTCGTAAACTGTTTATAAGCTCTACACATGCATTAGTCTCTAAATGTATATCTATCCTTTCTGTATTAGAGGTAAAAACAAAACAAAGCAAGATAAAACAAAACAATTCCTAGAAAAGCATGAAGCCAAAAAGTCATATATAACCGCAATTATTCTTATTTTTGCGATAGCTGAGCATGTCCTCAAGTCTAGTATAAGTAGACAAACTGGAACAGCATGCAATCCATCCAAGCAGAGTGATGAGAATAATGTAAATTTTAAATCTTGTTACTCAATTAACAATATCCTCTGCCTTCCTTTTTTAGACAATTCCTCCCCTTTCACTCCCATGGGGTGCACTGATTGTTTTGGGTCCCACTGCCTCCCTATATAGAGCAGCTCAATGGACCCTATCTCCTGATCTACTCTGCCTGTGTTTCTCTCTGTTAATATTTCAAGGTCATTTATACTAGGGATTATAGCCAATCTTCTCTGCCTTATTTCTGTTATTGTTTTCCTGCCATTGGTTGTCTATTTTTCTGTTCCACTCCAGTGTCTGCCCTGTTCACTGAGGCCTCTCTTCCATTTTCCTGAAATGCTCGTATTTTTGTTCTCTCTCTCTCCAAAATGTCCTTCAGTATTTTTTGTAGGGTTGCATTGGTGGTCACAAATTCTCCAAGTTCCTCTTTGTCATGGAAGCATCTTGTTTCTCCATTAATTTCTAGAGGGAGTTTTGCAGGATACATCCAGCTGGGCTGGAGGTTGTTCTCCTTCAGGGCTTGAATTACTTCACTCCAAGCTCTTCTTGACCTGATGGTCTGTGTTGAGAAATCTGCCATGATTTTGATGGGTTTTCCTTTATAGGTGATCTGTTTCTTTTCTCTGATGGCTTTTAACATTCTGTTCTTATATTGAATTTCTGGGATCTTGATTATTATGTGCCTAGGTGTAGCTCTGTTTTGGTTGTAGGTGGCTGGAGTTCTGTATGCTTCATACAACTGCATATCATTTCCTTTTTCTATGCTTGGAAAATTTTCCTTAATGATTTCTGTGAATAGCCTTTGTAATTCCTCTGTTTTGACTCCTGCTTCTTCATTCACATGCTTTATTCTTAAGTTATATATACTCTTGTAGTCCTCTAGCCTTTGTATTGTTACTGCCTGCTCCCTTGTTATTTTTAAGAGATCTTCCCTTTCATGATCACACATTGCAAGCCTGTGTTCAATTTTTGATAGTCTATCTTTGGTTTCTTTCAAGCAGTTTTGCCAGTTTTCTATGGAGTCTTTAGTTTCCTGATAATCTCTTTGAATTTGATTCATGAATTCTAGGTTTTTCTTGTTTTCTTCATTAAATGTTTCTCTCCTTTTGTGTTCCTCCATTCTTCTGTCTGTGTCTTCTTAAGAGGTGCCCAGCCTTTCTTTTATTAATCTACTTATCTCTTGTTTAATTTGAATTAATATTTCAGTTTTGATCCTGCTTACAAGGTCCTGAATATATCTCTTTATGTCTGCTACCACTGTGTTTGATGTTGCATGTTTGCTGCCCTCAATCTCTTTTGTATTTACCTCTCCTGGATCAATGTTCTCAGGGTTGGGGGCTGGGGTTTTTTTCTTATTTTTCCCTCTCGTTATGTTTTTGGTTCCTTTCATACAAGTGTACAGTGTAATTTCCAGCCCCTTTTCTTGTTGGTTAAGGCTCCTCTCGAGCACGCAGGCTAGGGGCTTCTTTTTTTAATAATTTTATTTAAAGAGAAACAAAACAAAACAGAATAAAGGGTAGCAACTATACAGTATTCCAAGGAAAAAAGGAAAAGAACAACAAAAAAAAACCTAAAAAAATTATTGCTTGACAAATTACATACTGACTTCTTGGAAATAGTTGTTCAATTTACAAAGTTAAAACATGTAAAGTAGACATTCAAACAGTGAGACTGTCAACAGTTCTGCTCCACAATCTGACAAAAACAGCAATATGGTCATCCATCTTACCCACTCAAATATACATGCAATTATATCAAAAG
>PVJX010028886.1:0-23441 GCA_004027295.1 Dolichotis patagonum | reverse complement strand
GACAATATGGGAGGGAGGGGGTGGAGGTTGTAAAGATTTTCCAGATTTTCTCATATTTAGTCCAAGATACTGGGTTCAACTACATTCCCCAAAATTCATAAGCTGCAGCCCCAAACCCCAGGGACATTATCCTTAAAGAACTAATTGAGATTAGATGATGGATGAAGGTGGGGCCCAGCTCCAGTGCAATTAGTGCCCTCCTAAGAAGAGATACCAGAGTGTGCTGCCCCTCCCACCCTGAGAAAGGGCCCAGAGGATGGAGCCCACACCAAGAAGGGCCCCAGGGCACTGTAGGAAGCCACCTTCTGCAAAACAGTGTGCCCACTGTGACCTTGAGCCCAGCCTGCAGATCACAATTGCTGTGATGTTCCTAAACCCTCCAAGCTGCAGCCAGTGGTCTTCCAAAGGGTACACAGGACCAGGCCTGCTGCTCCCGGGAGCCCACTCCCTGGGGCTTGTTTGTATTCCACCCCCCAGCAAAATGTGTAACTGTCCTTGAGTTCAGGGACCTCGTCTGCAGGCGCCCAGCAGCACTCAGGAATCGCCAGCAGAGACAGAGGTGAGAAGAGATTTTCTGGGTGCAGCCCGACTTGGCTTCCCGTCTCCTCTCCTCACTCATGTGCTCACATTTCTCCCAACTTGATTTAATACAAGAGGAGCCTACATGTAGCAGTGCCCTTTAGGCCCTGGGAGGGAGAGTTTATTTAAGCCCAGCAAGTCCAAAAGTCAATAAGAAAGAACACAGAGCAGAAAGGGCAGGAGGCCACAAGCTCAGCCATGGTGCACAGCGCGTGTGATTATGCAGGAAAGCGCAGACCACAATGGGTCAGGGATTGTGAAAGGCATCTCTGACTCGCCCTCTGCGCTCACTGGCTGGGTCTTAGAAATGCAGGATCTGTTCCGTAAGATTGGCCTCCCTGACCTGCACACCAGAGAGCAGAGAGAACAAAGCGATCATAATAGCAGCCCCTGCCATATGCGGTCTTCACTTGTTCTGACCCCAGGTCTCTGACCCCTTCGAGCTTAGGGATCTGGATGAGCTCTGTAGACCACAGGTCCTGGAATCCCTTGGATGCAGCAGCTTCTGACCTGCTGGGGCCAAACCCCAGGGCAGGGAGTCCTGGTCAGTTAGCATCGGTGCTGTCATCTTCCTGTCAGTGTGGAGTCATCGGACTGTGTAAGCGCAGAGCTCTATGGCCTAATGAAGACGATGGCTGGCCTGTGTCCTTATTTCCTGGCAGATAGCTTCAAAAGCTCTCAGGATATCCTAATTATGTGGGGTGACTCAAGGTGATCCCCAGAGAGCTAGGAAGTGGGGTGACCACCAGGAAGTCCCATCTCACCTGTGAGGTGCTGTGAAGTGAGATTACTCAACCACATTTCTGGTGACTTAGTCAATCACCCCATGAAATCTCTTTCTGTGGAGGCTCCGTGGAGCTTCCTGGCTGCAGGTGGGGGTGCCGGGCAATAACACACTGCAGTTCCCTGGGTTCACAGTGTATTTTGTGTTACTTTAACTCAATCTCTGAGGCCATGTGCTTTATAAAGAAAAGAGGTCTCTTTGACTCATGGTTTTGTTGGCAGAAAAGTCTAAACAGCATGGAACTGGCATTTATCTATGGCTGGATCACAACATGGTGGACCGAGTGAGTGCAAATCAGAGAGATCACATGACCCTGACCCCAGTGGGCATGGAGGGGCCCGACTTGTTCTTGTTACAATCCATTCTGGTGGGAAGTGTCCCACTCCTGTGAGACTGAACCCACTCCAGGAGACCAACATTGACACCTCCATGATGGTAGGAAGGATCCTGTCCCTTTTATTAGACCCCCAGATCTGGGGCTCAATGACATTACACTTAGGACCAAGGCTCCAAATCCAAACTATATCCAAGTATGGGATGCTGGGAGAAGGTAAGAGAGTTTTCTGCTCCCTCCCACTCTTGTGACCATTACCATGGGTACCCTTTGTCATAGCATCATCGTAAAGCAGTTTCTTGAATTCTCTGAATTACATTAATCCTAGTGAATTATCAACCCCAAGGAGAAGGCTACAGAGGCCCCTAAATTTATGTATTTATTTTGTTAAGAGTGTGACAGCCTGAGAACTCCTCAGGACCTGGTACATGAGATGGGTCAGTTTTGTGAAGAGTGTAGTCCTTTCCCTGTGGGGTGGAAGCAGAAGGCACTTGGTATGGTTTAGATACAAACTGTCCCCAAAGGGCTCAGGTATGCAGAGGTTGGGCTTTGGAAGATGATTGGATCATGGAGTGCTACACTCATCAGGGGATTAACCCACTGATACATCCATAGCTGAATGTGTTGTCAGGAGGTAGGACCTCATCAGCAGAGGCAGGTGACTTGGGGTACGATCTGGAAGCACATATCTCCCTCCATGACTCCTCTCTTCCCTCTCTGCTTCCTTAATTCCATGAGGTGAACAATTCTCCTATATCAGACCCTTCCACTGTGCTATTTCTGCCTTGGAGTCAGCCAGCCATGGACTGAAAATGTGAATTGAGATAAACCTATGTTCCTTTAACTTGTGGTGTTAGATATTGTGTCTCAGCAATGAGAAAGGTGACTAAGATAGATTCTGGTGCCAGAGAAGTGCGTTGTCACTGTGATGACAGCTGACCATGTAGCTGGGAAGACTTTGCAACTGTCTTGGGGAAGGAGGTTAGAAGGGTTTAAAGATGCCGACTGGAGAAGTCCTAGTATGCTATAAGCTGAGCTTGTTGGGAGATTCTAGTCAGAGTTCAAAGGAACAGAGTGTTAATAGAAATGTGCACAGTAAAGACCAGGTTTAGGAAGTTTCAGTTGGAAACCAGGACTCTACTGGCCGTTAGACTTGAGGCCATGTGTGACATGCTCTGGCAGAAAATCTGTCCACTTTTTCCTCATGATCTGAAACTTTGTGGGAGACCAAGTGCAGCAGTTTAATCTGGCTGAGGAAATTTCAAAGCAGCCCAATGTTCAGGCCAAATAATGGGTACTGCAGGCGGCATCTGCCAGATCTACAGTGAAAATCAGGAGCAAATTTTAGAGCCAAAAGATACAAAATTTTCAGTTGCAACAGACATTGCCTGCAAAATTAGGACCATGGAGAACACAGTTGTTGAAAAGATTAGCATTAGACTAGCAAAAGAAGCCAAGTACTTTGCATCAGGACATAGGAAAAATGATTTTAGGACATCTCAAGAATCAGCAAGCCCTCACCCATTGCAGGCTCACAGGCATGAAACTGTAAACTTCCATTTGAGACAAGAGTCCCTGGGCCACCGCTTGAAAAGAGCTACCTAGGAGTTTGGTTCCTGGGATTTGGTGCACAGTGCTCCACCATCCATGCACTCAGAAGCCTCTGCAACCTGGTCCAAAGGGGTCTTGCTACTGCTCAAGCTGCCAGTAGACCTTGTCATCAATCATGTAGCTCTGATTTTACAGAGTTCAGTCTTGCTTTGGTCCCATTTCTTTCTAGTCCTCTATTGATCCTTTTTGGAATGGACATGTTTATTCTATGTCATTGTATTTATGCAATGTTTATCTTTATTTTTCTGGGGGCTTATAGGTAAGAGTTTGCCTTGAGTTTTAGAGGGGACTTTGGACTTGACCTTCAACAATACTGGGACTGTTAAAACTGTGACAACTTTTTAAGATGAACTAACTGCATTTTACATAAAGAAATGGACATGAGGCTTTGGGGAGCTGGAGCTCCCCAAATTTGATTTATATCAAATGTTCCCAAACAGCTAATGTCTTTAGAGTTGGGGTTTGGGGATGGTGAGTGGATCATGGAGCACTATACTCATCAGTGTATTAATCCAGTGATAAACACATGGCTGAATGTGTTGTTAGGAAGCTGGGCCTGGTCAGAAGAGGCCTGTCACTGGGAGCATGACCTGGAAGTGCTTACCAGCCTCTTGGTTCCTTCCTTCTCTCTGCTTCCTGGCTGTCACAGGGTGAGTAGCTTTGCTCCATGGAGTCTTTCCACCACTCCATTTCTGCCTTGAAGCCAGCTGACCACAGACTGAAATGTGAGTCAAAATAAACTCCCTGGGTATTGTGTCCCAGCAACAAGGAAAGTAACTTAGACAAGACTCAAGGACAAGGAAGGAATAACTGCTGGGGCCAGAAATCCAGTGGGAGCTGTACTCAGGGTTGCTGCCACTCCACGTGGGATTTCCCTTGGCACAGAGAGTTGCTTTGTCTCCGTCACTATGGCCACTGGTCCCTGTGTCTTCCTATATTAATTGCTTACCAGTCTCTGGGACACAAATCTTCACACCTACAACGCACAGGAGGAGAGCTTTAATTTGACTTACAGTTCCAGAGTTCAGCTCATGGTCAGATGGATCCCAGGGAGGAGCATCATGGTGGAAGGGTGGAGCAGAGCAAAGCTGTCCAGTTCGTGGTGGCAGTGAGGCAAACCAGAGGAACTGCCCAGAGAGAATAGGATCAGCGGCCGTACATGGCACCCAAGGTCACACCCCCAGGGCCCACCCAGGCACCCCCAGGGCTGTGCTTTGCAGCCCCTCTATGTGGTTCACAAGACAATCAAGTTGCCACTTAAGCTTAGCCATTGCACACTGCTGTCTGCGTTGTGCTACCGAGGAAGGGCAAGGTCCTCACACCTGCCTCCCAAAGGGACGGCTCTGGGAAGCCTATCCTACCACTGAAGGCAGCTGGTGGGACAGAGACACTGTCTGCTCATGGCCTGTGACACTTAGGGAGCTGTGGGCATCACAGTGTCTGCCAGGGTCAGATCTCGAAGACATTTGTCCCTGGGGATTTTGGCAGTGCTGAATATAAGTGCTTGCCGACAATTTCTTACGGAATTTTAAAGAACAAAACCCATGAACACAGTGCCCAGCAATAGATGGGAAGATGCTTAGATCTGGGTGTCACCTCTAGGTGACACCGAGCAGAAGAGAGGGGTTCTCCTCCTGACAGCCATCTCTAGGTACGGCGGTTAGGGGTGAGGACTGTGACTTTTGTGGTCGCACTGATGCAGACTCCAGCTCCGCCACTTGCTCAGTGAGCTGAGACCCCTTCTTCCCTCCAGTCCTTGCCGGCGGCTCAGCTCATTGTAATGAGGTCAAGCATCGGGTGACACACTACGGGATGCTTCTCAGAAGCTGGCCTGCCATCTCAGGACCACGGCCTCAGTGCGGCATGACACAGTGCTTGTACTTAAATCAGGGGGGCCAGATGGCAGCCTCGTTCTGAGTCTCAGCATCCAGGGACAGAATCTGTGGCTGAGATACAGAAGCCAGGGCACGTGGAAGAAGTGGCCCTGCCCACGCCTCTACCAATTCCCAGTACCGGCGGGAGACTTGAGGTCACCCATCAGGGTTTTGCGGGCCTCGTCTGTGTGGGCACACTCAGCACCGCACCCCTCCAAGCAGCAAGTGTTGTTTACAGTCCAATAGGAGCTAAGTACAGGGGTCGCAGCTGCGGGTGCAGCCGGATCCCTGGCATTCCGAGTCCCACCCCTCCTCCTGGGCCACACCTCACCATTACCCCTCATGCCCCTTCTGCTAGTGCAGCCTGGCTTCCTGTCCTCCGGGCCACCACCTGAGGCTTCCCAGAAGCACGGCGCAGGCCAGCCAGGGAGTAAAGGGAACCAACATTTTCATAGTCGTCAGGGAGGAGCGTCTAATTCTTTACTACACCAATAAATTCTGTGTCCGATTTATCTTCCATCAGGCCAGCATTAATATTAAAACCCTCTATGAGTCATAAATCTGTCGCACATCAAGAAAAGCAGCACCATGCAGTCAAAAGAAGCCCTCATTAGCAGAGGCAGAATTAATCCTTGGAGGACCCTCCTCGATGGCCAAACAGACCATTTACGGTCTGCTCGTTGTCATAACCGGCTGTGCTGTGGCAGCGGGTCAGCATTCTGCATCTAAATTGCCCAGCACAGGCCACAGTTCCTCGGTGCCGGGTAAGCTGGCCGTGCTGTGCAGTGTCCTGAGTCACGTGAGGAGCAGGAGATGGGGAAGGGGCTCCGCGATCAGCTCCTGGTGCTGGCTCATTGGGGTGGGGGGGTGTCCCCAGGCACCTGCACCCAGCCAAAGACCACAGCCACAGCCTGCACCACACACATGTGCCAGAAGGCTGCTGTCTGTCAGAGCTGCCGCCCGTGGGGTGCACGTTTGCCTGGGTGCAGCTGGGGAATCCCAGTCAAGCCCTCCTGATGTGGGACCCAGAGCAAAGATGCCTGTGGTGGCCCAGAGGAGCATCTGGTCTTGGGGAATTTTCATGGCAGGGTTTTTGGGGCTGGCAGATCCCCACACTGGCTATGGAAACATCCCAAGCCCTGCAAGCTGACTGTGAGCGGGGAGCGGTGGGCACCGGGGGTGGGGGTGATCCTGGCCCACTCTGGGAATCACAAGAGTGCTAACTTGCAGCTTCCGGATGGAGGGGCAGCAGCGCCCTCTGGGATGGTCACCTCACCCCTGCAGATCTGGGGCCTTTCTGGAGAACAGGCCTCCATGTTGTGCAGTCACTCGTGTGATTAAGGAGAGACTTCGTCCTGGATCACACAGGGGCCGAAAGTCTTGTTCTGCCTGCTGCGGGTTTATAATAGAACTCAGCCAGCTACAGTGCCATAAATGAAAGAATCCAAGATGCACGTTGCTGTGGTCTCATCACGGGTGACCTCCTGAAATTGCTACGCCAGAATCCTAACCCAGGGTGGTGGTGTTTGGAGATGCAGCCTTCCCGAAGTGATTAGGCCATGAGAGTGGGGCTGTCTCACTGGGATTAGTGCCCTCATGAAGACACCATAGATAGAATTTGTTCTTTCTATCATGTGAGGATGAAGTAAGAACACATCCTCTAAGAGCCAGGATACTGAATCTGCTTCTGCCTTGCATTTCCAGTCTCCTGAGCTGTGAAAAGGCATTTCTACTGTTTGCAGTCTCCTCAGTGAGTGTTTTGTTATAGTTGGCTGGACACAGGAAGATATTATGTATTATTATCCTTCTGGGTCAAGCCAGGCTAGGCTCCTGCATCGTGTGCATTATCTTTGTGTATATATATATATATATATATATATATATATATATACCTGCACACGTGTAGACCTCTGAAAAGCATAGTGTTAAATGAATAGCTTTCCACTGCTGCACATTTGCTTTGTTGAACATGGGTCTCTAACCAGGGATGCCTCCATGTATCCCACGATGACGTACACACATGTGTGTGTGTGTGTGTGTGTGTGTGTGTGTGTGGTATGCACCTATGTGCTCCAGGGAGGACTGATTTCATCTTTTATCAGCCAATCAAAGATTCTTAGTGCTGAGACTTCTGACCCGTTCAGCTCATAGATGGGGTGTGGAAGGCTGCTATTATGGTTTAGACCCAAAACGTCTCTGGAAGTTTCACACGCATGGAAGGTGACTGACTCACGGGGTGCCATGCTCACTGGTGGATTAGTGAGTGCAGAGATGAGCGTGCTATTCGCAGATGGGTTCTAGTAGGAAGAGGTGGGTCACTGGCCATGGGTCACTGGGCATAAACTAGAGGCTGCATTTTGTCTCCACATGTGCCAGTTGCTCTCTGTGGCATGGCTGCCGTGAGGTGACATGCCTTCCTCCACCAGGTCTTTCTACCATACTGTTTCTGTCTTGGAACTTGCTAACCATGGACTGAACCCACTGTCACTATGAGCTGAAAAAATATCTCTACTCTTTTAAGTTCCAGATTTTGGAAGTTTGACCCCGCAACAAGGAAAATGAATATTACAGCTTCTTACTCACAGGTTGACTATAAGGAAGAAATTGCTGAATACCAACCAGGGTCCAAGCCAAGAAAAAGCAACCCCAGGTCAGGGATGAAGACAGAGCCACCGGAAAGAGGGAGGGTCAAGGCCTACAGGACCTGGGGACCTGGGTGTGAGGGAGGCACCTTCAGCACCCCAAGGGAACTGCTGAACCCTTGTGCTGTGGAGACGACTGGGGCCCCTGTAGCAGGCCTGGAGCCCACACCTTGGTGGCAGTCCCCAGTCACTGAATACCTGGTGGGATACAGAGACCCTGCCAGAGCCCTGCCCTCAGTTGCCATGGACCAGGTCCAACCACTGGCCAGAGGCTGCTGCAGCCTGGGAAGAAGCATTATTCCAGCATCAATTGCCACTCCATGGACACCAGGCCACTGGTAAGGATAGTGGCAAGAAGGGACGCCGAAGGCAAGGCCGCGAACGTGACCCTCGGGAAGAGCAGCATGGTTTATGAGCAACAGCTCAACTGCAGCAGGTCAAATCGAGCAACAGAGAAACCCAGGATGGAGAGTGGGATTTTACAGCGGCTAATATCAAACATCCAGGAGATCGCCGGAGGTGTAGGGGGCCAAGAAAATAGACAAAGGGCTGGGGAGGCTCAGTGGTACAGTGCTTGCTTAGCATGCACAGGGCCCTGAATCCAATTCCCAGGACCACGCGTGCGCATACACACACACACACACAGACACACACGCACAGGCTGATCGGCCACCGACTGCTTGTGTCTCAGGAGCCAGACCCCGCGGGTCCCATGTGGCCGAGACTCCTCATGGCTGCCTCTGAGCTGCATGAGGAAGGGCCGGGAATAAGCAAGTGCTGCCTTGGTCACCACCTTTGTTGAGGGACGTGGTTCTGTGTGGGGAGCTTGTGGCGGGCCTGGGTCAGGAGTGAGCACTGTGGCCGGGTCACCCCAGCCCTGGTCTGCAGAAGCAGACAGAGCCACGTGTCCTCCGCAGAGCTCACCATAGTCAGTCCACTGAGGACCAGGATTTTGGGGTGCTCACACGACCAGGTCTGGAGCAGATGTGTCTGAGGAGAGGTGGACACAGGCCCAGTCTCACAAGGTCTCTCCGCCGCTGCTGGGGAATCAGGCCAGCGCTCAGCAACGGATGCATCTCAGCCTGCAGGAGGAAAGTGCCCTGGGCGCTCAAGAGGGAGCAGCGCCCTTCACGTCAGCGACCCCATGTGCCTGCTCTGTCCACGCCTGCTGCAGGGGTTTGCATTTCAGACTAAGCAGCAGCCGGGCAAGGACCAGCTGCAGACTGGGTGGCAGGAAGGAGAGGCCCTCCTCCCCCAGGACCCTGCCTTGTCTCACGCCCCTCCTCTGTCCCCAGCTCACCTCCTGGTGTCCCTCCCCTCCAGCCAGGCACTCTGCTGGGCCTGGGCCCCCACACCAGCCCACAAGCATCTGCTGGGATCGAGGGATCAGGGCCCAAGGCTCTTTGCTGAGCAGCTTCTGGCCAGGTACCAGCTAGCCTTGCCCCCTTCCTGACCTGGCAGGTCTGTCACTCAGCTCTTGATCTCCAGTCCTGTCCATGGCCTTGAGAAACCCACGGAAACCAAGCCAGGGCCAATCCCTGTCCGCCTGAAGCCCACGAGGAGTGGGAGCTGCCCTTGCCAGCATGGGGTGTGGAGCGCCGAGAGGTAGGGCGTGGAGGGTGAGATGTGGGGAAGGGCTGTCTTGCTGATGCACAAGGCCATGTCCAGGCCCTAAGAGGACACATTTCTGAGGTGCAGGGTGCCCTGTTCATGGTGCTATGTCATCGCAGGGCCAGGCCAGCGTGCTTTTGAGGCGGTAGACGAGCCCTGGCAGCCCTAAATTGCAGAATCGCCCTAAATTGCCTCTTCCCCCTTGCCTGACTCATCCTGACCCCCACAACCACTTGCCAGCTGTGGAGGGCAAGAACGATGTGGCCGGCATAGGGACTGAGCCCAGCTGGTGGCCAGAGCCACCTGGACCCCAAAGGTCAGCTCTGAGACACAGCCACCTAGACCAGGTGAATTGAGGCCAAGCCACCAGGGACTTCCCCACTGCAGGACCGAGGGTGCTCAGGGACACCTCCTGCGCCTCAGTGCCATTCCAAGTGCCTGTCCCCAAGCATGGAGCAAAGGGGCTATGGGGCATGGGTGAGCTGCACCCCAAAGACCTCAGCCCACCCCCCACAAAGGGTCATTCCCCACTGTGGCTCAGACCCTGCTGCTGGAAAACCCGCTTTCTTCTTGGCACAATCTCTGCACACGCACAGGTCAGCAGTTCCGCTCCTTCTAGTCCTGGTGGATGGGCAAAAACTCGGCGTGGGGATCGGCTCTCACTTCCCCCCTGCCCGAGCAGTGATTAGCAAAAAGATGAAGAGGAGTGGGTCAAATGCCTCAGACAGAGCTGAGGGTGGAGCCTGCCGCTGCACCGCCAGAGGACGGGTCCCAGGAGGCTCCACGCCGGGCAAGGGCAGAGCACGGGCCCCGAGGGCACAGCCAGGCCCTCCTACAAACGCGTTTCTCAGAGGCTGCACACTGCCCCTCTCTTGCTGCTCCGCCCTCGAGGCTAAAGCAGTTCCTTTGTACCAACGTCCCTGGGGAGGAGTGACATGCAGGGCACAGGCTACTCTACTTTCTCTCTCCACCCTCAGCAGTGGGCTTCCTCAGGGTGCCTGAGGGACAGGGACATCGCTTGTGATCTACTCCCGCATCCAGTGAGCAGTGTCCCCAGTCAGCCTGAGAGGGCCGAGCTGATGGCTCCTTCTCCAGGAGGCTGTGGGCTCACCTGTGTCCCCAGCTGTCTGAGGGAGAGGATGGCGCTCCCAACCAGGCAGGCGCACATCTTCCCGCCTCAGGGCTCCACTTCATGTGACATGCAGGGACAGAGCCCTCCCCGTGCTGTCTTGGCTGGACGTCACAGCTGTGAGGGGAGCCGGGTGGGGCAGGCCTTTGAAGGCTGCCTGAAGCTGGAACCGAAAGGGAAGACTATCATTTCTGCTGTCAGCACTGCTGATCCTCCCATGGGGACATCAAGGGTCCGATACAGAACAGAACACAGAGGTTTGATTAGCTAAATTTAGCCCAAGACACCAAGTCGGAGGCTTTGAGCTTCACCTGGCTTTGACAGGCGATGAGCTTGAAACTGCCACTGGTCTTTTGATTTGTTCCCTTGGTGGCCTGAGGAGTCTCGAGAGAGACGCTTTCAGGCCGGGATCTTTGGTGTTTGCCTGCTGCACGTTTCCATGAGACTGCAGCGCGTGCTTTATTGTGCTCCTTTGAAACACGGCGCTTTGATTTCACAGCAAGAATGTCTTTTACGCCTTCAAAATGCTGTGTGAGCGAACTCGGCCAAGCAAGCCTCTGGTGAGGTTCAGGCCGGAGCCACAGCGCTGGCCCATTCCAAGCAGGTACTCTGGCTCACAAACCCACAGCAGCCACAAGACACCAGGCGTATGTGTTTGCTCAGAGCTGCTGTAACAAAAACTGAGTGTTCCACACAATGCACGCTTATTTTCCTATAGCTCCCAGGCCGGAAGTGCAAGATCAAGGTGTGGCCAGGAATGGGCGGGTTCCTCTGAGGCCCCTGCGCTTTGTGTCCTCTCCCTGTGTCCTCACATGGTCACTCTCCTCACATGCCTCTGTCCTAAAGTCCCCTTCTCATGAGGACACCAGTCCTTCTCGGTAAGAGTCCATTCTACTCACTTGGTTTTACCTACATCACCCTTTTAAAGCCCCTGTCCCCAGAGAGAGGGGTGGGAATTAGGGCTTCAGAGTATGAATCTGGGGGATGGCAGAATTCTGCCATCACACAGTGTCCCTCCCTGGGCAATGCCGAGGAGACTGCGGGAGCCCCTCCCAGTTCTGAGGATCACTGGGAGGATGGTGACATCTGAGCAGGAGCATCGGTACACGCTGATGGTTTCCTCCTCCTGTGCAGTGGTAAATGGCAGGTTCCCCCGCAAGGAGGAATCAGCTGTTATCTCGGAAGTGTGTGATCAGCTTGCCAGGAGGCTCTGACACAAGGCCTGCTCCTCCTCAGGACTGCGTGGGTGGCAGCCAGGTTGCAGCCAGGAATCTGGGGGCAGTGGGGAGAGGGAGGCCACCCACCCCAAGAACCAGGCGTGAACAAAAGCAGCTACTGTACTATGAGGTCATTTGCAGCGGGAACCTGGGTTTCTTTTCTGAGTTAACTTTCCTCCTTCCTCACCTGCTGGGCCTCTGGATGGAACAAGCCTATGCGATGACCCCTGGGCAGTGCTAGCCTGCATAAAGGGGCATGTGGGGCAACAGCACCTCCCTCTCCAGAGCACCTATGCCCTGGAGACTGTGACCTCCCGCAGACAGTAAAACCTAGTCATGTGACACCAGTGCAGTCCCACCCCCACCCCTAACCCCACCCCATGCAGGAGCAGAGCCCGGTGTGTGAAGGAGGGAGCTCTCTGGAGAAGTCGGCCACTTATTCCTTTCAACCTATGAGGCTCCATTTAGTGATGAATCTTGTTTATAAAAGGCCGAGCAAACAATTTAAGTTTATGTAGCTTCGGTTTGATCATTTTTCTGCAGTCAACAGGCAGGTTCATCTTTCCTGATAATTAAGATGCTTCTAGTCAATAAGACCCTGCTATTAAACTGGGCCGACAGCAGCGGCCACAGCACTGGCAGCCGTCTCCACCGCCGGGGCAGGGACTCAGGTCCTTTAAATTGGGGAAGTTCAAGAGCAGCTTGGTGACACCTTCAGCCTCATTAAACACCATGTTCCTATAAATCACAGGCTCGGGGTTTCTAGAGCAGCTGGAAGAAGACGGGAGTGTGCAGGGCCTTGTTGGTCCCTGCAGGGAAGGGACACGTGTAGACAATTGTTTTAGTAGAACCCAAAGCTACTTATGCAGAACAACTTCCTTGGAACCCACTCGATGAACCTCAGATGCCCCTTGGCCAGTGTCAGGTTGATGTTCTCGGCAAACCTAGTACAGGAGGAAAACATCATAAACCAAACACGACGAAGCTGATCTCGGGCAGGTCCCCCCTCGGCGGCAAGACACACTGCATGGGTTGCCCACCCATGTGACTGTGGGCCACCTAGGGGTTGCTCCTGGCCCTGCCCAGCCTCCTGAGGGAGGAAGGCATCGAGTACCACCAGCGCCAGGGAGGATCAAGCTTCCAGATTCCAAGTGTGGCTTCTACTGAATGCAGAGCAACAGCCCGGAGTGGAAAAGCTGTAAGTCAAACCTTCATATGCAGGGACTGTCTGTTTTCCTCTCCTCCTGCTCCAGCCATCTGACCCTGGCCACTTGGGTCCCCTTGCCCTCTGAGGGCTGCTTTAGAAGCCTCCTCTGTAGCACCTCGAGTCCCCTCTTCCTTCCTTCCTCTCTTCCCCTTTCCGTCCTGCCCTGACACTCTCCAAATGCAGGAGATCAGACATGGACAGAGGGGGGCCTGAGCCAGGGGGAGAGGGAGGAGATTCTAATGGGGCCCCGGACAGCCCAGAGACCATGGAAGTGGGGCGGCCTTGAGTCTATGCCTGGCTATGACACCTCGGGAAACAAATAGTTTTCCAGGGCCAGGGTTCTAGCTCATTGGCATAAGTGTCTGGCAAATGCAAGGTCATGAGTTTGATCTGCGGTACCAAATAAATAAATAAATAAATAAATAAGCAAAATAAATACATAAATATTTCTCAGATTGTGACTCAAGGGCCAGTTCAGCACCATGGACAGCGGAGGCTCAGCAGCATGGAGTCCTCTGGCATTGCCATATGCCCATTGCCACCTGCTGTCCCCAGAGCTGCATCAGCACCCCTAAGCAGAACTGTGCACCCAAGAAGCGTGAGCATCCCTCTCCTCCCCCATCACAGCTGCTGCCACCACTTTCTACTTCCTGTGTGTGCATCGCACATGGATCACAGTGTCTGGCATCTTCTTCACCCACTAACACGTGCTGCCCTGCCTTGGGAGATGCTGACTACGGACTGAAACCTCTACAAACTGTGAGCTGAAATACACCTTCCTTCCTTTGACTCGTGGGTGTCAGGAATTCTGCCCCATCAACAAGAAAGTAACTAAAACAATGGGGTGAGATTTTGGTACCCAGTACTTGGTACTCTGGCCGCACATGCTCTTTACTCAGCGGTGGGCTCTTCTGCATTGCACTTGTTATCCTTAAAGAGAATTAGTACCTGGGGACCCTGGTGAGCCCCTCTGTGGCAGTATGTCCTGAAGGGCTTACATTTATTGTCCAGTTGCAGGGTTCTTGATGAAGAGACACATATGTGCATTGACGTTTACTGTGTGCACAGCACCCCACTGGAGATATCACACACCTCCATCACCCCAGGAACTTCTCCAGCCACTTTCCTCTCCATCCCCCAGGCCCCATAGCAATGGCCATAATGGTTTCAATGGCCGAGACGTTTTGCCTGTTCCACAGTTTCCTACTCACAGAACTGCTTAGCGCATGGGCCTCAGCAGCCCCTTCGGCTCCGCACAGCACCTGTGGGATTCCCCGGGCTGTTTTATGCAAGGGCAGCTCATTCCTCTATTGCTGAGTAGTTTTCTTCTGCATGAACTTGCAGCTTGTTTGTGTCTCACAGGTGGCCTTTGCATTATTTTCTGCCGGGGGCTGTCCTGCAGGGGGCCGCTGGGGACGCCTGTGAACCGGAAGATGCTTTCACTTCTCTCAGGTCAGTGGCCCCCGGGCAGTGTGGGGCAGCACTGTAGGGGGGGGCTCTGGAGAGTCCCCAGCTTTCGCTCCCGGTCTCCTCCCAGCAATGCGGCACGGTCCTGCCTGCCCTGTGATTTGGCCAGCACGTGGTCTCGCTGAGGTTTCTTCCATTTAAATTTTGTTTCCTCCTGGTTTGAATCTTTCCTTGGGGTTGTAATTTGTGTGCTTTTATAATTAATAATGTTATGCACATCCCCCATCTCCTGTGAGGTCTGTTTCCTTTTATCCCCCCACTTGGTTCTCTCCCCATCTCTCTTTGCGACTGTTTGCCTTTTGCTCTTGGACTGCAGTTGGTCCCCGTCATTGGCTATTTACACAGCAGATCTGAAGGTCATCACCCAGGAAACCACGAGGAGGGCCCCAGCAGCATCACTGCAGCAGCCTGTTTAGCAGGGCGCAGAGGCCAAAGCCACATCCCCCAGTCCCGGGGGGCCCCGGAGAGACTCGTCCCATGGCTGGGCTGGTAACATTGATCAGAGGAGAGATCAATCTCATCAGATCGGAGGGGGAGCTGTCAGGGTTTGCTAGCAGAAACAACAGAAGGAGCCCCTGGATTCAGGGGAGCACACTTAGGCACCAGTGATCTACAGAAGGGCAACAAGGAGAGACCCACACAACACACAAAGTGAGGCGTCAAAGCTGGTGCCCGAGAATCCACACAGAGCTGAGATGGAAACTCCGCCCGCTGCTGCCCTGACACAGGTGCAGGTTATGGTGATCTCTGTCAGCTTTCCATTACTGTGACAAAATACTTGAGACAGAGACATCAGAAAGAGAAGAGGATTATTTTGGCTCATAGCTTGAGAGACCCCAGTCCAAGCTCAACCAGCCCTGCTGCTTTGAGGCTGTGGCAATGTAGGGATGTGTGGAAGAGAAAAATCACTTCTACTGTGATCGAGGGAGCAAAGGAAAGCAGGCCCCTCCAGCCCCCTACAAGGGCTCCACCCCAGTGCCCTTAGGATTTCCACCCCGCTCCACCTATTAAAGGCTCCATCACATGCTGGTGACCCCCGGCTGGAACCAGGGCGTTCTGGAGACATTCAGCACCCAGATCTAGCACTCATGGGGGAGCGTGCAGAGGCACAGCGGTAATGGGGTGGTGATCAGAGTCTCAGTGGTGTCCCTGAGGGAGGAGTGTGAGCATCAGAGAGGGTTTGTACATAGAGGTGGGCACTAGGTGAGCATGAGGAAGGACTGGAGCCACTCATTGTACAGAACAGCCGACTTTCGAGGAAGTAATAGCATGTTCCAAGGCTCTGAGGCACAGATAGGAAGAACAGTGTGCTGGGAACAGCTCATGAGCTGGGCAAGGCTGCTGGGGGAAGTGGATGGGGCCAGTCAGGCCCTTCCAAATATCCTTGGCTGGACCCACTTCACAGAGCTGAGGCCTTCCAGGTAAAGTCGCCATGGTGGAAGCAGCCAGTGCAGGTGGCTGGTCCCTGTGTGCTGAGTCGGGCATGGCTCTGGTAGCCTCGTGGCAATGGGCAGAAGAAACCTCTGGGGACCAGGGCACAGCCTCAGCTCAGTGGTGTCAAGGGCCTCTGGGGTGGACTCTCCACGGATCCAGAAAACCCCATGGGGCCTGGTGCCTCTGCTGCAGACGGCTGTGGCCCAGCACTCCCTGCTTCCTTCATCCCCCTACCCCGTGATCGCACCCTGGAGTCACAGAGGCCGCATTCACATCCTGAGCCTAAACCTTCCGCAAAGCACCCATCTTTATTGTGCTGCATTGACGGGTCTGCCCAGGTCCCTCCTACCATGTTTCTGATTTTTAAACAAGGTAATAGGTCCAGACGTGGAGGGCCTGCAGTCTGCCCCTTCCTCCTAGGCACTCAAAAAAATTCTAAAATATCACGGTTCTTAAACAGTTCTCTAGGAACGCTACCTCCTGCTGCAGGGCGCCTACTCAGTCCTGCCCCTGAGTTCACTGTGACGGGAGCCCAGCCCCTGCCCACCCTCTCGACCACCCTGCAGCTTCACAGGCACAGCTGGAAAAGTCCTTGTAGCACCCGAGTCCGGCCCCGGGCTGCTCTTCTATGTGGCCATGAATAGCCTCACTGGATTGTTGACTGCTTACAAAGAGCAGTGAGGACTGACAAGGCCACAAACCCATAGCAGTGGGTGAAGATGGAGCTGGGAACTCGTTTGTGGCATTGCCCACTGCCATGGTGTAGATGGGGGGAAACACCACCCCCCCATCTGTCCCTGAGGGAAGAACTGTGTCTCCACTGAACACTGCCTGACATCCATCAGCACACGACATGATGACCTGGGGAGGACAGGGACACAGGGAGGCCGAGGGAGGACCGCAGGCTGTTGCAGGAAGAGTCCGCTACCACGCAGGACCCTCACCTGTGGAGGGCCAGCAGGAGAAGGCACGATGAGGAAGGGGAGGGGAAGGAGCTGCCGCACACGGGTCCCCCCAAGGCAAAACAAACAAACAAGCAAACAAACAAAACTTTTGTTTTCTAAATGTTCTTTTTTTAATACAATCCTGTTCTTGTTGCATAGATGTAAGATATCTCTTATACCTTATATATAAGGTAGATGTAAGATATCGCATACCTCAGAATATTGCTGACAGATTTCTTATTTGTCTGGCTTTGGTTTTCATCTTTCAACATGATTGTGGGTTCTACTTGCGTGTTTGACAAATCTCTACATTATAAGCTTTCTTCACATACTTTGATGAGATCCTTGAAAGTCTGCTTCTACTTAGTGGATGAACCGTACAAAGCTGATGGGAATTCCTAAGTGCTTGCATGGTAGCCCTTCCCTGCTCTGCTCCTCCGGTGGGTGATCTGCCTGGGATGTTTTCATGATCTTCCAGCCACTGATATCTGTAGGCACTTTAAGGAAATCTCCATCCTGTCACTTTGTTGTCAATATTTGGTTATTCATTTAAGCATCGAATTCTCAGTAAGTCTCTCTTTAACCCCGCCAAAGAATGACTCCCCAGTCTCCTGCCAAGATGAGGGGGCCTGAATCAGGTAAGGTGGACCTTCACCCCTTTCCTGCCTTCCTGCACCAGAACTCTGCTCCCTGCTGGCTGGCAGCTGCTGCCTGCTTCCAGCCAGGCTGATTCTGTTGTGGGTCAGCTTTGCTGTACTTGGGCCCCACTTATGTTCTTCAAAACTATCCTGTTATCATCGTCTTCCTGATCTTCCGCAGTGTTTAAAAATTGGCGTATTCCTCTCCTTTTTAGTAGCATTGATGAAGGCCCTGGAGTGGAATGGATCTGGGGCCCACTTGGCGCTTATAGCTAATGTCCTAGATGTTGCTTTCACATGACCGCGTGCACTGCTGAGTTGGCTCGAGTTTCCATCCTCATGCATACGCCGGTCAACATCTCAGTGGGAAGGCTCTTTGCCAGAGTTGACCTCGGGTTCCCTAGGCATGGACCAGTGAGCCAGGCAAGCAGGGTAGTGCGGTATGGTGGCCAGGGCTCAAGGTCTGGAGTTAAGACTTTGTCTCCACCACTTAGGAGCCAAGGGGGCATCCAGCCACACACTGACCCCTAATCCAGTTCAGGATCCTGATAGATTGTCAGGAGGATGCTCCCCTCCTCCCAGTAAAAACTCCCAGTGTCTCTGTTCTAATTGTGCATGACGGACGCTCACACACCCTGCCCCAACCCTCCTGGGATGAAAATAGAGGCAGTCACGTCCCTTTTGTGTCCTGTTACAGTTGCTCTATTTTATTGGTTGTTCATCTCTCACTGTACCTAATGTCTAAGTAACTCTATCACACGTATGCATGAATAAGAAAGCCACAGCGTATGGAATATTCTGTCCCCTGAGGTTTTGGCATCCGTGGACATCCTGGGATGTGGCCCCTGCAGGTGAGGAGGGCCGACTGCCCTCACAGTTGACCTGGTGTCTGAAGATGTTAGCCATGTTTAAGAGTCTTTGTAAAGTCTGTGATAAATGTCCCCTGAGTCTGCATAGGACCACTAGCAGTGAGCAAGATGCCTTCTGTGGCTGGGACCTCAGGGGGCATGTGGTCACTGCCAGCTTTGTGGCTCACACAAGCATTTACACACCTGCGGGGTCTCACGGTCTCTCCTGAGTGTCCAAGCACCGGGATGAAAGGCATTCTTCCATTGTTAGGCTCTTGGATCTATTTTCATCTTGGTGAACTTTCTGCTGTGTGGTTTGCCCAGTTAGATTTAGGACCCTTGCATGTTGTCCGTGGGCTGGTGTGGCTGGGATGACTTTGCTCAAGAAAAACTACTTGTGGGAGGAGTCACCTGGTGATGGCCCCTGCCAGCTTCCCTGGAGACCCCAAAGTTCGAGGAGCCTGGACACCAGCTCTGGGAAAGGTCACACCCCTGTGACCTTCAGCAGTGTGTGGACAATTCCAGCTTCTTGCATCCAATGCCTGGGAGGCACGGAGGACCCAGGCCCGGGCAGAGCCCTCTCTATTTCCGTAATCAGGCCTCTGCCAAAGTGATAAACCTCTTTCCACCCAGCAAATCTCGAGCAGATTTTCTCGGTGCAATCCCAGGCACCGGGCTGCCAAGTGGCTCTGAGTTGTTCTCAGAGATGGAAAGCCCATGGGGCCGCAGCGACA
Source organism: Dolichotis patagonum (assembly GCA_004027295.1). Classification (NCBI taxonomy): domain Eukaryota; kingdom Metazoa; phylum Chordata; class Mammalia; order Rodentia; family Caviidae; genus Dolichotis; species Dolichotis patagonum. The sequence goes on along the minus strand of PVJX010028886.1, from coordinate 4,388 downwards.
GACACGCAGGGAGAGCTGTCCTTCTTTCTGACAACTGTCGCGGTGCGAGCGGCAGCAGCCCTCATCTCGCACTTGAGGGGACAGGAGGGAAATGCTGCTGATGATTAATGCCACCCGAGTTCTCAACCCAGAAAGCAGAGGCCGGGAGAAAGGCTGGAAGCCGCCCGTGACGGATCCATCCAGCCCATGGTGGGGATGGCCTCACTGGGCCATTTGCCCAGGAGAGAAGCGGGGGAATGGGCTCTGCTCCCCGTGCCGACCATGGGGAGGGTAGGCTGGCCCTCCTGGTTACCAAAGCTCAGGGCATTTTCTTAAGTGCCTCCCTGCTTCCGCTCCGTCCACATCATCTCCCACCTGCAGAGCCTGGCCAGGCGGCCAGGAGCCTTCCAGTGTGCTCTCCGGGAAGCCAGGAAGGAGCCAACCCTGTGGTCAGAGCCATCCATGGAAACGCACTCTGCTCCCAGCACTCATTAGCACATTAAAGATGGCAGAAGTCTCAGTCCTGAGCTCAAAGGACCCGTCAGTCTGCATTTGCCTAGAGGACGGGCTCTCAAGCACTTGTCTTTGCTCTGTTCGTGTCCGTGGGAATCTATGAAGCCTCGACCCCAACAAAGATTCTCTGCTGGGAAAATCAGGCTCCCTGCCTTCTCCCGGGCCCCTCGTGACCTTCCTCACAGACCTCAGCTTCAACAGGAGCGGTGCCCAGGCAGTAGGCAGGAGTGGCCCCCTCCATCTCTGAACCCCTCCATATCTGATCGGGTTGTCATCTTCTACCACCCCGCCATGTCTGATCACCCCAGTCTGTCACTTACCAGGACTCCTGCTAGATCACTCCAGCAGCACCCTTTCTGTCCCGGGGTTTCCCCCAGCGACTCGCATCCTCTCAGCCCCCCGGCCCTGCTGGGTGCTGAGCCTGACCTCTGTCCTCTCCATGTAACCCCTCTGGAGACCCCACACCTCCCTCAAGGGTCCTGTGTCACCCTGTGTGGACAAGGGTCCTTGAACATTCTTCCTTCTCATTCCTCACCGAGCATGGACAAAGGGAAGAGAAACCCATTTGACCATCTGGGGCTCCGGGGTCTTGGGTGGGCTTCTTTCTCGTGGTGATGAGCCTCCCTGACCTCAGTCCTAGGTCAGGTTTTAAAGGACACAGCCTGCAGCCCTTTTAACCAGGTTCCCAGGCCGGCAAAGAGAGCATCATGGAAAGTAAACTAGTGGGGTGCTATGGTTTATACCTAGCTGTCCCCCTAAACCCTCATGCAATCACAGGCAGGACCTTTGCCCTATGATTGGATTACAGAGGTTCATGGTGGACTTGCGGTTAGCGGGTGGAGTCTACAATTGGAGGTGTGGCCCGGGTGGATTTATCTCCCTCCCAGCTGCTCCCTTCTCTCCCGCTCTGCTTCCTGTCCACCAGCCTGTGAGCAGCTTTCCCTCTGCCACACGCCCTGCCTTGGAGCCAGGCAACTATAGGCTGAACCTTTGCAAGCTGGGAGCCCAAATAAATCTTTTCTCTTTTAAGTTGCAGGTGTTGGGTGTTTTGTCCCAGCAACAAAGCGAGTAAGGGAGATGTGGGTAAAGGGAGGGTGCGCCTCCGAGTGTGCGCACAGTAGGTGCTCAAGCATCCTGAGTTGCAGGAGACTGAACCCAGCCCAGGCTCTCTAAAACAGGAGGCTGAGGGGCTGGGGGTGTAGCTCAGTGGCACAGGCGCCTGCCTGGCAAGCCCAAGGTCCAGAGTTAGTTGGGGGTCTTGCTAATGTTGCTAAGTTGTCCAGGATGAGCTTGAACTTTCTGTCCTGCCTCAGCCTCTTCGAGGGCTGGAATGATAGGACGTGCACCACCATGCCGGGCTCAGAGCTGTGTTTTTGGGTGGAAACCATGCACGGTCCTGCAAGGCTTTGTCCAGGGTGGGTTACTGTACACAGCAAAGCAGGTGGCTCTGGCGCTGGCCATGGGGCCCTCCGCGAGTGATGAGTGGGCAGGAGAGGTCAGGCGAGAGGAGCAGGTGCTACAGCACATGCTGAATGAGGCTCAGCCTGGTTGTGTGGCCCGCAGGAGAGCCCTGAGGTCACCGCCTTCCGGGTCCCCTGACCCTTCCCAGAGCCTCACAAGTGAGCTACCCAGGGACACAGACCTAAATCAGCACGGCGGCCGGAGGGACAAGGGCTGGTGGGGGACCCAGCCTGCGGGGTGCGTCTGCCACAGCTGTCCCAGCACCAAGGATGCCTGGGGAGCTTGGGCCAGCACTCTGGGGATCTTAAATCTTCTGCAAAATGGAGTCAGCAAGACCATAACCTAGGGCCATTTCCCAGAAATCGTTCTCTGGAATTAGCTGCAATATGGCACTAATAAAGAGAACAGTCTATAAAACATTATCAGTTCTAATTGATAATTGGATTTTTTGTGTTGCAATAAGTAAAGCTAAAAGCTTCAGATATTGTATTTAAAGTTCTACTTTAAATATCTAAGAAAGCCCAGCCAGGCTCCTGAGAGAAAGAGAGAGGGAGGGAGACGGACAGAGGGAGAGGAGGAGAGAGGGAGGGAGAGGGCCCATCTGGTGTCCTTGGGCTCCGAGATGTAGCTGGACTAAGGAGTCTCTGGCTGGAAGATGCCACTTCGGGTGGCTTCCCGAGCCTCGGTGGGGGACACATAGAAACTAAATGTGGCCCAGTATCAGGTGCTTTGGGGTCCAGGGGGGTGACCTGGGGTGTCTATGGGCAGGCCAAGTGCCACCATCATTAAGTAAACTCTGCTCCCCAAACTTGTTGGTCTGCATCATCCACAGAACTTGCAGACACCCCCCCACAAAAGGGTAATTCCTGGAGTTTACACCCAGCCTCCGCTTCTGAGGTGTGAACACTGCATGACCAACAACGGTCTTGTCACAGTCCAAAGGGGCTGATAAGGTGCGAGTCCCTGCCATGGCCAATCCACCTGAGCCATGAGGGCTGGGCTCCTGGGGTCCTTATCTTCCTTCCGCAGTCATGGAGCAGGCAGGGGAGAGTGTTGCTGGCCAAGACGCCTCTGCACTACCCCAGCTCTCTGGATAGGGACCAGGGCCAGGACAATTCCATCAGCTCACGTTCTCCAGGGACTCAGAGGGTGGGGGGCTCAGGGCCACATCAAGGTCAGGGGCCGGGGGCCACTGAGCCCACCTGGTGCTCAGTGTGGGCAGCTGGGTGTCCTCATGCCACTCCACTGCCCATGGGGAGGCGTGGAAGGAGGAGGTGTGGGTGGAGCCCTGGACATGCAGAGACCACGCCTTGTGTCAGCATCTGTGCATTGTTACTGCTGTGTGTGATACCCCCAACCCCCAGGAACAGAGGGGTACCGTGCTGAGCCGGGGGGTGCATGCAGTACCGAGTCACCAGGAGGGGTGGCTGGGGTGTGTGCATGCACGCACATGTGTGTGCCTGTATGTGTGACAAGAGTTGTGTGGTGGGAGTCACGTGCATGGTGCGGAGTCGTATGAGCAGGTAGGTATGTGCTTGTGATGGTCTGGTGGCTCTGTGTGCATGTATACAACGGAGGCTGTGAGTGTGCGCACGTGGTGTATCGTGCAGGAGTTGTGTGTGTATACACGTGTGATAGGGACCCAGGGGCCAGGGGATGCGTGTGTACATGTGCAGGATATGGAATAGTTGCACGTATGAGGTGGAGGGGCCACACGTGTGCCTGTGTGCTACTGCACGTGTGTGTCGAGGCAGAGTGGTACGGGAACAGCCGAACTCAGCCGTCCCATGGAAAGCATCTTTCTCACGGTGTTGGGCCTGAACCCCATATTGGTTCGTCCGCTGCACATCAGGACCCTGGGCTGGGTTGGGAGTGCAGGGGGCACCTGGGGAGGAGGCGTCTCCAGACCCAGCTGCTGGCCCGCGCAGTCTGTCGCCACCCAGCCAGGAAGAGGAGGGCGCAGAGCCAGCCAGGGCCCCTGCCCATCCCTCCTCCTTCTCAGGTTCCGAGAGAAAAGCATGCTCCTTAAATTTGCCAAATTGCCACAAATCAGTCTATAATCACTTCTGTTTGCATTCCCAATTACGGAGGAGGTAAATTTTACCCACTAAACAATCCAGCAGCCCCAAGGCCCGGGAGAAATATTACCGACTTTCTGCTGGTCCCTTCAGATGCAGACCCCGGGCCAGCAGACAGGGACGGGAGAGGCACTCACGGCGGGGACAGGACAGGTTCCACAGTGTCTCCACCGCCCTCCCCACTGTGGGCACAGGGCCTCGCCGCCGGCAGACACACACATCTGCTTCACTTTGCCACACTGCGAAAGACGGGCTGTGAGACAGACCCTGCCGCTCCAGGCACAGGGACCCCGCCAGTCCAGCCCCTGGGGCACAGGGCACCAGAGATCCCTGGTGTGGCCTCTCATCCCCTCCCTC
>PVJX010028885.1:0-23408 GCA_004027295.1 Dolichotis patagonum | reverse complement strand
TCTGGGCCCGGGGAAAGCGCGGCGCGTGGTCGTTGACGTCCCTCACCTCCACCTCCACGTGCACCAGCCGGAACTGCTCCTGCGAGAAGCTGACCACGTCGAAGGCCAGCACGCACTGCGGGGCTTGGCCACACAGCCGCTCCCGATCAAGGCCCGCGTCCCCGACGGTCAGCTGCCCATCGCCCTCGCGCACCCGGAGCAGAGAACTATTGAACTGCTTCATGAGGCGGAAGCTTGTGTCCCCCGACACTTTCATATGCAGGTCCTCAGCCAGGGTCCCAATGACTGTGCCGGGCGCATCCTCCTCGAAGGTGCTGTATCGGACTGTCTTGCTCTGGGCCAGTGACAGCACCCAGCAGAGGCTGAAGAGCTGCAAGGGAAAAAGCCAAGGGCTACCCCAGCGCCTCCTAGGACTCATGCCGCCAGCCCCGGATGTTATTCCTAAAGGCCAAGGAGAACAGTCCTGGCTGGTTTGCAGGTCGGGTCTTGAGTCCCAGGTTCCCAGGAGCAGGTCCTTTGCAAGCTCTGAGCGGGAGAAGTCTGCCGGCTGCCGCTCCGGCTCGGGCTGGCTCTGAGGACTGACGCGCGGACCCGCCCTCACTCTGCACCTCTTCCTCTTTTATCTGAGCAAGAGCTGCGCCGCCGCGCGCCGCCTCCGCCTTTATAGCAGCCGCTATGCAAATCACCCGAGCCTGGCAGCCAATGGTCGCCTCGCACTAGCGCCGCTCCTCTGCCAGCCTCTGACAATCCTTTTAATGTGGAAAGGCTTAGAGGAGAAAACAAGAAAGGAAAACGAGGGACTCTTTTCTTTGTTTTAAAAACTCCTGTTTCTTCCCCCTTTCTGTCAGCGTTCTGCTTGTAGAGGCGTTAGCACAAGGCTCCAGGAGTAGAAGGAGCCAATGGTTTTGCTAATTGCACAGTCTGGCTCGTACCCCCACTCTAGTGCCCTCTGCTAAGACTAAGTGCAAACCAGTTCCCTAAGATCCTCCACCCCGCCCCGCACCCCTCCCCTCTTCATTTTGCACCTCTGAGGGCTCTAAACTTGCTCTGTGGACAAAGCTCTGCTCTTTCTCTTCCAGCTTCCCACGGCACCAGGAATAGCCTGTCGATGAAAAAGCCCGAAGGATGAAGGAAAATTGATTTTATTCAAATTTGTGTACGCAATTGTGTTTTGCTCGCGTGAGCCTCGGTTAGCAGAGCTGTCACTTCCCTTTCGGAAAGAGCCCTATGATATGTTAGTATGCATGTCACTGTCCAAATGGCTTTCTTAAGTCCTGGAGCTAGCTGGCAAGGAAAAAAAAAAGGTTGCAAATAGGATTTAGCATAAGCTTTAGGAGATTTGGAAACGTTTCAAAGATCAGGCTGTATCAAAGGCTTACGAAGCCCTCGTTAGCAGTGGAAATAGAATGGCATGGCAGGCGATCCCATCCGAGGCCCCAGTGTCTGTTTTTTTTTTTTTTTTTTAACTTATGACAAGCTAAGGGGAGAGAAAGTTGAGCAGTTTCCACAGTGGAGTTAGGCTAAGTTGAATATAATGAGCAAACGCCACATGTATCCATTATGTTTCTCTATTCATCCCCATAACTGCCATAACTCTCCGGCTAAACGGTACTGGGCGCTGAATTCTACACAATACCCAGTTGTATTAAAGTGCATTTAGAGAACTTTCCCTCCTGATGTCTTGTTCCGCCTATTTAGAGGATTTTCTTTCTGTTCTAATAAGGCCTTTCTGGGAAGCAAAGCTCGTCCTGTTTCAGAAGAACAAAATCACAGCATGACGTTGAAACCTGGCACGAACCTGGGAGAACTTAACCATCTGCTTACAATAGCGTGGAGCTTAGGCCTTGCCAAATTCCAGGCCGGGCGAGTGTCAGGCTTGCCAGGCACTGAGTGGTGTTCACAGGTATCCCCCTCCCATCACGGAAGGCCAGGGACGGGAGACGTCAACTGGAAGACAGATTCTGATTGATTCTTACTGAAAGGCTTTATTGAGCAGTCTATGTAAATACACAAGAAGGAAGAGATGTAAAAACAAAACCAAACCAAAAAAAGCAAAAGGTTTAATAAGCACATTGCATCCAGCCAAGGTTCTTGTGAATGCTGATTCGGTCCTGGTGTCACCGGGTTTTCCTTATCTTGGAATGTGTTTTGGGGTGTTTTCGAAGAGGGGCAGGTGTGATGAGACCCTTCAGGAAGCTGGGTGGTCAGTGGGGTGGAGGAGGATGAAAAGGATGCACAGAGTTGCCAGACAGCAGAAAATTCAGAGCCATGCACCAGAGATAACAGCGTCTAGGACTGGGATGGGAGGGACTGTGGGTAAGTTAGGGCCTCCTCAAATCCTGTAGATTCTCTTCACCATCTGTATGATCCTGGGACTGTTAAAAGCAAGAGGCTTTGCAGCCTGGCGGGGACATGGGAACGCCAAGGCCCCTACAGGACCCCAATTCCCAGTCTTCTCTTGCATTTCCCCTCCTTCCAAGGACTATTTAATATCTGGCTCTCGCCGAAGAGCCATTCTTCGGGTGGGAGTATATGTGGCCACAAGGACTTTCCGCCTTCTTTCTGAGCGCTGCAGCTCCGGCACCGGCTCGGGCCTGCTGTGCACCTTCCACCCTCTCGGGCTCAGGCCTTCCCTCGCACTCTGCCCAGTGCCCGGCCGGGAGCAGATTCAGAACTCGGCCGCTGGACAGCAGCTGAGGCGCTTCCGCAGGTGGGCGCCGAGCCGGGGACAGGGGGCTCGTGGGGGGCTCGTGGGGGGCTCGTGGCGCCCGGGCTCTCCCGCAGTGATCGGAGCGGACGCCTGCTGGCAGCACGCTGAGGGTGGCTGGGGGGGGCCCTGCGCCCTGCGCCTCCCGGGCCTCGGCCTCGAAGTTCTGGCTGGGCCGCGGGAGCTCCGATGTGGTGCTTTTGCCCTCCCTCTTTTTCTTCCCTCCTTCCCTCCCTCCTTTCCCCTCCTCTCCTCCTCTCCCCTTCCCGCTCCTCTTTCCCGGCGCTGCTGCGTCCGCAAGCCCATTCTAGAGACGGAAACACAGTGGCCCGAGGACAGGGAGGGGCGGGCTCAGCAGACAAAGGCCAGCGGCCGCAGGCGGCTCGAGGCGCCGGCGGGGCTCGGCGGCGTGTCCTGCGCCCGGCGGCGGCGCCCGGCTGGGGCGCGGGGCTCCGGGGGTGCGAAGCTCGGGGCGGCGAGCCCGGGCCCCGCCGCAGCCTGCGGGGTGCGGAAGCACGGTCTGACCGCGCATCGCGGCCGCGGAGCCCGGGAGGGGACGGCCCAGGCGCGGGGCGCGGGGCGGAGGGGGAGGGGTCCCTGGCCCCCGACCCCAGGAGCCGCTCCGATCGCCTCGTTACCATACCAAAAGGCCCGGGCTGCCTCAAAGCACCTCTTTCTCTGGGCTTTAGCAACTTCACCCGCAACTGTCTCGCGGGCCTGAGAACAAGCCCGGCTCCACAATGGCCGGCGCTTCCTCGGAATGCAAATGCTGCAGCCTCGGCCGGGCTGGCTCTCTGTTCCCGAGCCTAATGCCGGCATCGTGACACTCGCGTGCAGACACCAGACCGACACGGGCGTCACGTGACGGATTAGGGCTCTAGGAAAGTTTTCAAAGCGGCCACAATGAGGGGCTCGGCCTGATCTGATAGCTCCCACAGTTTAGCGGGAAAGAAAATCAGGGTATATTCTCATATGTAATAGGATTATCTTTTCCATTTCAAGTTCTATACAGCATGTAATTTATTTTTAATTAGGATTATATCTACCAGGAAAAGGAACTAGACTTCGCTGAAAAGTGTAATTCTAAAAATGGATGGAGAAAGGGGCTATTTTTTAACCTTTTAACAACAACAACAACAAAAAAGGCGCAGGGCCATGCTTTCCCCTCACTCTGTTGAGTAAACCTCGCAAGGAAGTCTGCATGCAGCAAATGCCTGGCCAAGCAAAGAACAGAGGCAGATCTTTAGGGACGTTTAATTAGTTCTTGTAGAGAAACCATATTTTGCAAAAATCAGACTTCCTAAATCTCTAGATTTTGCTAGGGTTGGTGCTGTAGAAATGCAACGAAGCTCTTTTCTACTTTTCAAATATTTGGTTAAAAAAAGTTTTATGCGTGTTTGTGTGTGTGTGTGTGTGTGTGTGTGTGTACTGGGGTGTCAATACTGACACTATGGCTTTTAAAGTTTATACTAAACCACAGAACTTATTCTCCATAGGCCTGAATCAAATTCAGCAGTCAGACAATGACACAAATTGGGGGCGAAGGTAATTGTTCAAACATTGATTTTGGATTGATTCCACATGTTAGTGCACACAAACCCTGGACTTTTCCCAGGTCTTAGCAGATAAAGTAATTTTTAATTTTCACTTTTTGCTTTTTGAGGCAAGATCTCTGTGTAATTCAGGCTGGTCTTGAGCTCACTTTGTAGCCCAAGTGGCCGCTGCCTCAGCCTCCCGGGTGCTGTGATTATGGCGGTGGCCATACAGCATTTTGTGTGTTCCTTATGCCAGGGGACACTTGAGGAGCATACTTCACCTGATAAGAAGCAGAACAAGGCTGTTGACTGCGGCTTCCCACTTTCCTGTTTGAATTCAAATTTATCATCATCAACCTTGTCTAATTACTTGATCCTTTTGTATATTAATTCCCAAATCTGCAAAAAGGGGGGGGTAATAATAGTACCTGTTCAGGTTGTCTGGAGTACTGTGTAAGATGATATAGTACCAGATGCTAAGGAATATGTTAGTTATTTTCTTTAAAAGCACAAGAACAAACATCAGGCACTATGTAATCTAAACCTCTTATTATAGATGAGGCATTTGTTCAGGACTAAACCACCCCTCCCCCCCAAACCCAACCCAAACCCAACCAAAAAACAACACAAAACGAAACAACAACAACAACAACAAAAAACCCCAGCTCTCCTAATTTTTGGTCTGTTTCTTTCTTCTGATTTGGTTTTCCCATTTTTCTGGAGAGAGTAGATATAAGGTTAGGTACATAGTTCCTAAAGGAAGGAGAAGATTTTCATGGGCGTGTTCAAGTAACTTTGATGCCCTGTTGTTGTTTCAAAATCTTTTCTTTCATTATTCTTTAGTTGTGACCAGAGGTGAGGACTAAAAGGAGCTTTCATTTTCCCTTACCTATTTCCATGAAAGCCTAATATCATGACTAAAACCACCTACAGATAGATGTCTGATGTTCAGCAACCCACAGTCCTGGAGAACCAGGGGTATTCCAAAGGAGTCTTTTTTTTCCCTAGGCTATTATATTAGTTAGCTTTCCCATTGCTGGGACAAAATACCCAACACTTATAACTTAAAGGAGGAAAAATTTAATTTGGTTCATAGATTCAGTCCATGGTTGGCTGGCTCCAAGGCAGAAACATTATTTAAGAAAGGCATAACAGAGCAAAAATGCTTGGTTTATTTTTCTGTGGCAGGAGGAACAGTGCCAGAAATGGGAGGGACTATATGTAGTACACAAGGCCACAACTCTATAGCTTACCTACATACACCCGGGAGTGTGCTTTTAACTTTCTTTGTGTTTCTCAATCCAATTCAGTTGTTGTATCAAGATTAATGGCCACAGATGCCCAGGAGCATCAGGTGACTTCCAAAAACCTATACTGAACAGTGTGCAACAAACACTGAGCCTTATGCTTCCACTCTATTAGTCCACTAGAACTGCCCCTGGAAAGTTTAAACAGCAAGTATATTCTGGAGGCAAAAAGTTTGAGGTCAGCATGCCTGAGGCTTCTCTGCTTCTCCCCTTCTCTTGCAGTCTGCTGCTTTCTCTCTGTGACCTTAAAGGGTTTTTCTTTGGGTGCCTGCATCCTTGGCACCTCTTCTTCTTCTCTCCTCCTCTTCCTCTTCTTCCTCTTCCTCCTCCTTCTTTTTTGACTTTTTGAGACAGGGTCTCACTATGCTGTTCAGTTTGGCCTTGAGCTCACTTTGTAGCCCAGGCTAGTTTTGAATTTGCAACGGTCCTTCTGCCTCAGCCACTGAGTGCTGGGATTACAGGCATGCACCAGCACACCCAGCTCTCTTTGTCTTCTTAAAAGGATGCCAGTCCTATTGGATTTGAATAATCCTTCAGGATCTCTTCTTTTTCTTTTATTAGTGAATGTTTACAGTACATACATTTTACACCACCTTGGAGAGTTGGTACTTGCACGTCATACAGTTTATTTTTTTTAGCATGATATCTGATATCTTTTAACCTTAATTGACTGTTTGAAGATCCTGTCTCTAAACAGTTACATCCTGTGGCACTACAAGTTGGGGCTTCAATGTATGAAATTTGGGGAGACAAAAGTCAGTTCATTACATTGTCATTCTACTAACTACCAGACTGTGAGAGGTGCTGTGGGAATACGGATTAAAAACAAATGATCTATACCAATATACGTAACTGGTTGCATGAAATAAGCAAATAGAAAAGAGAAAGCTGCTGTTCTAAATGTGGGTTGTATATAGTGACTTCCTTCCAAAGAGCTCAGTGTGAAAATGAGGACAATAGAGTAACTATTTTGAGAAACCTGTCATACAATACCTCAGACAGATGATCAGGGCCAGTATCAAAGAATGGATCATGGATCAGGAAATACAGGGTTGCTGGTTCAGGGTGCTCACGCCATTATTGTTGCTAGGTCCTGGGGAATGGAGCTCTTCCAAGAAAGCTTCTAAAGTGTTTAGTCCCAAGGAGGATGCAATGGAGAGATGTGGAAAAGAGAGCTTTTTTTTTCACTCTGAAAGTGGTCACTTCTCTGGATTCCGTCAGGAATAAGTCTAGTCACCTCAGTGGATCTTCTGTTTAGCATTTGTGCAGGACAAATTATGGAGGGATGGGGTGTCTGTGGCTCCAGGATGTTTCCCTAAAACACTCCATGAATTCAGTGTGTGCACACGTGTACCTGGTAGAACAGAATCATGAATTTCCCAGGAGAATTTGGCTAGAGGATGTTGGGATATAGGCTTCATCTAGGGTTCAGGGGTACCCTTAGGCAGAAGTAGGACAGATTACAGAGTTCATAGTGGAGAAAGTTCCTTTGTAGACAAATGAGCCCTCAGGGAGGAGCAAAGAAGCCACACACCTCTGCTTAAACCATGTGTGATAGTTCTGTAGAGATAAATTGAATGAATGAATTGACTTCAGAGACCAAAATATATTGCTACAAATTTAAGGTTTTGTTATTAATAAATCCCACTGGATTGAAAAGCAATTAAAACAGAAAGCTTGAGGCTTTTCAAGGCAGAGACGATTTTAAACAGTGATTAGCTCCATCTCTCCAGCAAGTTCATTGTTCTATAACTGCAGAAGACTTCTGACTCAGGGCTTCCTTTGCACCTGAAGGATTCAGCTCACCTGCTGTAAGCAGGTCACAATCCACTTTTGAAGTGGAAATGAAATCTACATAGTCGTCTTACCCTCAGAACCATGGGACCCAGGCCTAGCCAGGCCATGGTTGAGCCTGGCATTATAAATTTCTCTGTAGTTCTGAGAGGAGTTTTAGGCCATTGATCTCATGTCACCTAGAATTGAGATGGAGTGACAGCTGATAAACTGCTCAGTGACAGGCTGTAGCCTTGGAAAAAAAAAAGTCCAGATGTGAGATTTAAAAAAATGAGCTTACGGGTTAGTTATTAGCCTCTGAATTCCCCTCACCCTGAATTCCCTCAATGTGCTTTAGAAGCATTTATTTTCAAGTAATTTTACTGTTGTCTCTTTGTCCTTCAGAAGTGCTTTGGTCTATGAAACCTCCCAGGGAATTTAAATGGAATCATTCTTACATGTATTGCTCCACAGTCCCCAGAAGTCCTATAGCATTTACTGTACGCCTGAGCCCTTAGGAAGTTTTACCTGTGTGGGCAGGGAACTGTGCACACACATAATAACTGTGCAAATAAGAAGTGATGCTAATTTATGATCCTTTAGCAGAAGTTCCTGGCCTATAGCATTCGAAGCTATTTGCTTTAATAGGGGCAAATAGGGAGACAGGCACATAGGTAGGACGCAGAACAGGAGATGCAATTCCCTTTGACTGATATTTAAATGAGTGTATTTTTCCCCCTATTTTTTGCATCCTCTTCTGATTTTGGGTCCCCTGTCCAAAAAGCAGTACGAATCTTATAGTCTAAGAAGGCCTGGCTTGCCTTTAAGTACATTTTGAGCAGCCAAGGCAAGAGGGCCGGAGTTGGAGAGATTATGGGAGTGTGCTGGGTCGTTTGTGTTTGGGGTGAACAAAGGCTGAATTCTTGCCATCCGGGCCCTGGCTTCCTATTTGGTGTCCAGTGTGGGAAGCTGAGATGGGGAAGGATGGCCTGCTCCTTATGTTGAACCTCGAGCCCTCTCGACCAAGGCCATTAGAAGCGCATCAATCCTGCTTGGCTGTCCCTCAGGAGTCCTATATAGTGGCCTCTGGTCTCAAGAGGCTTAGAAGAAGGTCAGATGGAGGCATCAGAGCCCCCAAGGGGAAAAATAATGTGACAAGCTGAGAGAACACAGTGACTGGGTGACTCCTGTTCCCTCAGTGGCCAGAGGGTCCTGTTAGGCCCTGAATCCTTCAAGGCTGAGAGCTGGAAAGAAGGAACAATAGCTGTAGGGAACAGATCTGTAGGGACCAGAAAGGCTGCCTTTGAAGTCAACAGTGGCTACAAGGATATAGGAGAAATTTCAAGGAATGATAGGAAAATATACCTTGTGAAATCAGGAGTAGGGTTTTCTTAACACAGGATAATTACATTATTCAGGGTTGGCCAAGTTGTGCTTCAATAACTAATAACCCCAGGCCCTAGTAACTTTGAATTGAAGTTTATTTATTTTTTCCTACTCTGCATGTCTACCACAAGCTGGCTGGGGAGGATGCTGCATGCTGTCCTCAGCTGAGGACTCAGGTTGATAGATTAGGCACCATTTTGGAACTTTTCCATTGCTGTGGTAGAAAGAAAAGTGTGCCCAAGTTGTACACTGGCTCTTAAATTTTCATACAGATTTACAGCTATTTCTGCTTACATTTCTTCATCTATTTCAAAGTCTTAGTGACATGGTAAAAAGCTGGCCATTTCAAGAAAATCTTAAGAAAAAAGCAGGAGAGCTGGACAAAACCGTTAGGCAAATTGAATTCTGAGACAAAGATTAAGAACTTGCCTTTCTGTCTTAGTTTTTAGACAAATCTTTTTCTTTTCTTGGTGGTAGAAAAATGACAGTTGGGAGAAATGCCAGTCAAAGGCATATGTGCCTCTAAATTCAAGGAAGGTCAGAAATAAATTAAAAGTGTCCTCATGTGACACATTCTTTAAAGTATAGGCTAAATTACAGCTTCAGACTAATTAGTAAGGAAATCTCCTGGGAGTGAAAGATTGAGTATTGGTAATGGGATTACATGTCCTCACACTTCTGCTTGGGGAAAACTTGCATAAAGCATCTTCATTAATCACAGTCTTAATGGCTTTTACTTTTACCACCATCAGCTGAGCATCACGATAAAAAACTAAGCAACTTCCAGAGTGTGGAATGAGGCTATGCTGAGTGCTTTGTAGTTGGTTTAAATCATCTGCCTTTTAAGAGTTTATATCACATGATCATGTGAATAGAAATATTCAGGGCAGCAAATAAATATGGGGAGCACCATGAGTAGGAATAGTAGCACTTTGGAAAGGCTGAAGAATATAATTTTTTTTGCAATGTACTCAGTAGAGGAGGTATCATGAAACACATCTAGAAAGCACTGAACCAGGAGAATGTAATTCCTTGCTATGCGTGTCAGCCACACTGTTAGACACCGGGGCGCCACTTCTCCGGCTCTAGGATGTTATGGACAGTGGGGACAGCAGTCACGCTGTTGTAGAACTTTAGTGGAACATGGTTAGTTATAAACAGGGGTTCTTCAAGAAAGTAGATCAGATTTAGGAACTCACTTAAGAAAGGGAGGAGTTGGCCCAGGGAGCTCCCTGTGCGAAGGAAGGGGCTGCTGGCAGGCTGAAACAGCCTTGGGAGTGACGAGAGGGAGGAATGTTTGCCACTATGTGTGGTCCAAGGCTCGATTATAACCAACCATTTTCCAAATGAGCTGGGGATTAAAATAACTCTGGATAGAGATAAATATAATGTTCATGCCTTTCTGGAAGTAGGTAATGCATAAGGAATGTATAAAACAATGTTTTAATACACAATTTAGAGAACTGGGTGTTATTTTGGCATCCTGGTCTGAACACTCCATTTCAAAGTTGATTAAATGAGGCGGATAAGTCTTACTCTCTGTCTTTTGGAGTTGAGGCAAGAGTTTTGTGCTGTTTATGTACCGTAGAGCATGATATACTTTAAGATGAATTGCTGATGAGGATGCTTAAACCACAGGACGCAGAGCCAGTATTGCAGAGACTAGTGTGGCAGGTGGCAGATGACAAAATCTGGAGGGATTTTGGGAAAATCTGGAGGGAAAAATCTGGAGGCAGCTTCTGGAAGGCAAGAGAGAGGCTAGACCTGCAGGCCAGACTTTAAACAATGGGGTGGGATGGCAGTGGTTAAAGGACAAAGAGTAGTTCTCAGTGTACTGGGGACGGGGTGGGCTAGGGTGGACACTGATTATAGCAGAGGATGTCACTGCTTTATCTGAAATGCCCAGCCTCAAGAGGTCACTAATTAATATGTGTTGGAATGGATGAATGAATGAGTAATGAGGCTCTTGATCTCTTAGTCTCAGCTCTTCTGAAATAGCATCTCCCTCACTTGTCTCAGGGGCAGTTGCCTGCCCCTTCCTCTGCATGCATGTGGGAACTCCCTTGGTTAATTTTAGCAAATGCCTCCTTGAGAGAGATAATTTTGTAAGTGCAGATTCAGTCAGAGAGTCAACTCAGCATGGGCATGTCAAGGTTGGCCAGGCCATGGCAAGAGGCTGCTGTACTATGGACAGCACAACTAGGATCTTCTGATGCTAGGGATGCAGATCTGAACAACATTCAGCCTGTTCTCCCCACTCTGAGCTCCATAAGTGGAAACATTTGACCTCCCTTTCCTGAGAGACCCCGATGGACTTAAGTGTTTTAAGACAGGGCTGGCTGCTTCTCAACCACCCTTCTAAGACAGCTTTACCCTTGTGGTCTTTGATGAATTTTTCTTGTACATCAGGCCCTTTGTGGCATCCTCCTTCTTCCTTCCCAGCCTCCAGCTCTTCTGTTGCCCAAACCAGCTGGGAGGTGATTCTAGTGCTTTCTCAGATCAGCACATATTACAGGTCATTTATCAAAATCACATTCATATATTAAATTCTGTCACCAGGAGGAAGAGGCCTAGTCCTAGGACACATCTTGGGGGGTTTGCCACTTAGGGTACCTCCTTTCCCTCTGTCTGGTTGTGCGTGAGTTTCTGCCCTGCTCTGTAGGCATTCTCCAAGGCCCGGAATGCAGCCTTCTGCTGAAAATAACAGTAATAACATTTCTAATAATGGTTACAGATTGGAGCACTTGCTTCTTGCTACATATTGTGCTAGGCAGTTCACATACTTAATTTAATTCTCTTAGCAGCCCTGTAAAGGAAGTTTTATTACGACAATTTTCAAAGAAACTGAGGTTCAGCGAAGTTAATGTCTTCAAGGGCCCCCAGCTGGTGAGTGCTGAGGAAGGACTGCAATCCAGTGGAATGGGGCAGAAGCCCAAGCACTTTCCATTGCATGGAATTATGCCATTTCACCAGCCTCTTGTTCGAAGGGCTGCTTTAATTCCCGGGCTTCTCTCAGAAGCCCTGAAGATGCACACACATGCAGGAGCTCATTGTCTCCACATGCACCCCGACTGCACTCCCATGGCCTGACTCTAGCTATCTCGTTTGGATACTCACCCATAATTCCCAGTCAGGCAACAAGCAAAATGCATCCCATCACTTTTCTAACTTGTTTCTTTTTTCCTGTCAGTAGCACAGATGGGAATCAGGTTTACGTTTTCCCTCCCCCTCTGCCCCCGTGACTTTTATATACTTTTTAAAAGACTGTGCGACGTCCCCAATTTATCCACACTATTTCTGACTCTCCATCCTATGCCTGGGCCTTAGGTCAGGCCCTTTTCCACTCCGTCCTGGATAACTGAAACAGCTTGTGAAGTGAGTCAGTTGCTACAACACATAGTACCTCTGTGCATACTAAAAAACCCTTCCTTTTGAGTGGGTACAGTTCCACACCATAGGCTGGAATTCCGTTCCCACTGGGTCCCTCACTCGTGAGACCTTGTGAAAGGAACCGGGCTGCACAACTCTACATGGTGGTCTTGGGAGAGATTCCTCTCCCTGCCACGTGTTTCTCCCCATTCAGAGCATCTACACCTATCGGGATTTCAAGGTATTCAGCCACTGTGTGGTTTATGGGTGCTGACCAGTCAGAATGGACACCATCTCACCCTGGGAGCAGGATCAGCCAAGTACCTTCTGCACCAGGCATTAACCCTTTAATTGCTAGGTTGTGGGAAGTTGGAGAGGCCACTGGGGAGATGTTAGGGTAGTACTTGGAGTTCACAGCACAGCACAGCACAGCACAGCACAGCACAGCACAGCACAGCACAGCAGTACTTTAACATCTTAACCACTGGCACTGGCTTCTGGTTCCTATAGGCTGAACATTAACTCTGCTTACCACACCTTAAACAACTCTCTGCAGAGAGGCTGATCCAACTCTATTCATCAGTAGTGTTTCAATGATTCCAATACTTAGCAATCACTGTATTTCCACTGTTAACAAGGAAACAAGCAACTGCTTAGGATAGGCTTAATTTCAGGTATAATCACTGGAGCAGGTTTAGGCTATTGCAGACATGCCTCCAGGGGACGCTCAAGATAGCCTCCTGGCCCAACCCTTTCGATCATTCATTTCACCCACCTGGAAACGAAACTCCCTTTAGGAAGAAACTCAGCTCCAAGTGCAGATTTAATTGGATCTACAGAGACACACAAGTGAACTAGAGTGTTGGAGGGACATAGATGTCAAACCTGGCAGGTCATCAACACAGGGGCTAAAGCTGATCTTATGTATCTCGATTTTGATCCCTATAAGCACTTTACCTACCTATTTATCTGCCTATTTGTGTGTAAAATATCATCTTTTTCCACTTTCCATTCCAATAGCTAGTCAGGATCTTAGTATTTTCTTTCTTTTCTTTTTTTTTGGGGGGGGTACTGGGGATCAAACTCATGACCTTGTGTTTACCAGGCAAGCACTTAAGCCACTGAGCTAAATCCCCAGCCCCTTGGTATTTTCTTGATTATAGAATTTTTATTGGGCAAAAGTAGAAGCTTCTGGAAGGGGAGTGGGGACCACAGAGAAAGGATTACGGTTCTGGAAATGTGCGTGAGCCTGTGGTTGAATTTCCCCTCAGTAAAGGAACAGGTGCACCATCTCCCAGTGGGCAGGGGTGGCACTTCCAGGGACTCTGGTTCTTCAGGTTTCCCAGCCTCATCTGAAAGGGCCATATGGTGTGGCCTGATGGGCGGGATCAGTGTGGGAGCCCCTGGGACCTTTGCTTGTATCTGTGAGAAAGCCTCCGGACTGACTGCAACGCATTTCTAACTAGCTCAGTAGGGTGGTAGATTAGGATGTGTGTTTTTTAACAGGACAAACATAGTGTATTTTAAATCTTTCTCTAGGTCTGTGTCTTGCTCCCCTTCATTCTGCCTCATGTTTTTGTTATTGCTTCCCTCCCTCATCCACCCTTTATAGATACTGCAGTCATGTGGGTGTGGGTTGCCTTCCTGCAGAGGCAAGAAACTCTTCCTGGAGGTCACATCTGCTGTGGTCATTCCGGGGAGGACAGGACTTCACTTTCCATACGTCTCTCCCTTAGAGCTAAAACCTGAGTGTCAAGTCTGTCCGTGGATCTGGGGAAGGGATGACGTGTTCTGAGCCAAGAGCACTAAAAGACCCTTAAATAACAAGCTGCATCCTCAAATCCCTCTCTTCTTCCTTAAGAAGAGATCCCTGAATTTCAGTAGGCATCTGATCATCTAGAACAGACCACATTTTCTAGTCTTCCCTGCAGCTAGGTATGGCTATGAGAGTAAATTCTGAAAATGAGATGGGAACAGAATTGTCAACATGTTTTTGGAAAATGGTCTGCGTTTCTGGGGCCTTATTCATCTTTCTTCTAACCATCTAGAATAGGAATTGACAAACTTTTTCTGTAAAGGGCCAGACAGTAAATACTTTTAACTTTGTGGGCCATATGTGCTGTATTCCAGTTTCTCAACTCTGCTGTTTAACTGCTAAAATAGCCACAGACTATATGCAAACAAATGGATGTGGCAGTGTTCCAATAAAAACCTTACTTACCAAAGCAGATGGAAGATTGGATTTGGCCTGTGGACAGTAAATGGGAGACCATTGGTCTAGAATGCATAAGTAATAGCTGGAGTGCTAGCAGCCTTGTTGGATCGTGAGGTTAAAGCTGCGTGCTGAGGATGGCAGAGAAAGAAACAATAAAACACCTCAGTTCATAGTTATTACAGAGCTGCCTCGCAAGCTCTTTGGATTTCATTTACACAAGAGAAATAAGCATTTATCTTGCTTATACTACTGTCAGTTGCAAATGAACCCAATCCTGAGTAACAGATTATTAATGTGTGGTTCAGCCCAGCTCAGGAGAGTTGGAAACTGTTGAAGAGAATCAAAGCTCCAGCAGGAATGAAGTAAGTTTACATTGCCCAAGCATGTGGTTTTATACTTGGCAGGATTGTTTGCCCATCTCAGTTAGCCAAGGACACAGACAAAGCTTTAAGACAGACCTTTCTGTGGGCCGTGAGGTAGTGGGTGGCATGCAGAGAAAGCCGTGGTGACTGACTGTGGTTCATGGACTAACAGAGTCAGTGCAGGCAAATGGGTCCCCTGCAGCAGGGCTGTGCTGGCCCCGTGCACCGGAACCCAGTGCTCTGACACATGCTAATGGGACTTACAAGGTGCAAATGCAAGTGCACTGAGTTTTAGCATCTTTCTTTCTGGCTGTCAGTCAGAAGCTGTCCCTGGAAGCAGTATTATTGGGAAACCCTGGGCAGCTCTGGAGGAATGCTTTTGATGACTTAGTCTCATGTGCTGGTGGGTCCATGATGAATTCCTGGGGAGATTCACAAGCTCATTCTTAGGATTGGGAGTTTCATACAAACAGAAAGAATGACAGGATAACTGAAAATTAAAGTATTATGGAAAAACGCTGCCTGTGTCTCTGACTCCAAAAATGTTTCCTGCCAGACAGTGGCCACAGCACTGCTGCTGACCTTGGTAGGAGCTTTGTTTACTCCTGTGCTCCAAGCAATGCTGTGGACGTAGACTACTGTTCTCTAAAGATAGTGGGTTTTTTTTTTTGTACCAGGGATCAAACTCATGACTTCGCACTTACCAAGAAAGTACTTGAATCGCTGAGCTAAATCCCCAGCCCACCGGGCAGTGGGGTTTTTATTCCTGGAGAAAAAAGCCGGTAGTGGTGTGCATTTGCACACTGTCTTTTTAAGCATTTAAAGGAGTGTGTGTGTCTCTGTGGGTGTGTTTAATGAGGTAGTTGTGGGCAAATTGTTGCTTCTGCTTCATAGAAGAGAGGATTATTTTCAAATAAGAACAATTTTGATTAGACCTCAAGAGGAAAATCTTAGCCTTCTGAATAATGAACAGTTATACTGGGAAGCCAAAGAGAAGTGTGTGGTATGAGATGGCACGACAGGGTGGTCAGTGGGGATGCAGCCCTCAGAATCACACAGCCCTGGGTTGACTTCCCAGAACAGCCTCTCACTTGCTGGTTGGCCTTGGGCATGTTGCTACACCTCTCTGCATCTTAGTTCATTCTTTATGAAACGTTGATTGTGACCCTGCTGACTTGCCAGGAAGGAATGGATGTGCTAATCTTCCTAAAGGGCTGACCTAGGGTCTGGCTCAGTATAAATGTTGAGAAGATATAAAATAACAGAAATGATCTCAGGGTCCTCATGCAGGTCAGACATTTGGTCTCCCAGAAGCAACTTGCCCAGTGCCTGGTGGTGTATGTACATTTTGCCTTGGACCAAACAACTTCCACAGCAAAAAGCCTTTTCTGGTATTCTTCCTTTACATTCTCATCTTTTGGAACTCAGGCAAGAAATTACCCCTCCCTCCAATCAACCAACCAATCAAACACCCCCTCCCCACACAAAACAAAATAAAAAATGCTTCTTCTGGAAGCCTTCCTTGACTAGATGAAGGTTCTTATCAAATACGCTGAGGACCCTGGAGACCTTTCTCTGTTGTTTTGGTTTCAGCAACTTCTGTGTGTGTTTTATGGGATCGTTTGATTACCTCCTGTCTCCTCTGCTGGGCTGTCTAGTTCGTAGAAGGCAGGAACTATGTCTGTTTTTATTAGGCTCACTTGCCAACCAGCCAGCAGAGTACCTGGCACATAATAGGTGCTCAAATAGAATGAATGAATCAGCAAAGTAATTTACTCTGGCTGCATTTGTATTGATGTTTTCTGTTCTCTCATACCAATTTATGTAACTATTTTCCCAACATGACTGATCTGCCCTTTGCCTTCAGCTTTGTATGCCCCTCAGGGGGGCTTGCACTTCAGTGGGCTCCAAAACACCTGGTTGTGTAGCAGGAGGCTGGCCAGAGGCTTCCAGAGGGTACAGGGTCAAAAGGCTGGCGAGCTGTCAGACAGCAAGAAGATTTTGCCTCAAACTAGGGGCTGCATAACTATCTGCTTTCAAAGGCTTCAGGCTAATCAGAATTTCAAAGGATACTTTTAAATGTAATAGGATTCTACCTGAAAGAGCAATGAGGAAGGCCCTGGGACTGTTTTTCCCTCTAGTTTCTATTCCAGGCTTGTATCAAAAATAGCTGAGGACTTCGGGTTTTATTTTCCTTCCTGCACCAAATGGAAAACTGAATGCGATGACAGCGTGGTTGTGATGGCAAGGCCACAAACAAACGCTTTAGCTCGCTTCTTACTTTAGCTTTTAGAAGGGACAGAGGAGCACAAAACGTGAGCCCGGCAATATCATGGCTAGCCAATGGTAGAGATAGTTCAAGGCCATCATTTCCAGTTTCTCTGTGGGGCTGGGGGTGGGGTCCAGCTTCCTCTATTCTTTGCCACAACAGTATGAACATTTTTCCTGGGTCAGATAAATCCTCAAACAGACAGGATTTCTTGAGGAAAGAGCGCTCATAATCCACTTTGAAGTTAAAGTGACAAGCATTAAAACTTTCTTCTGTTTTTATAGCTGTTCCTTTTGACCCTAGTATTTTTGGGTACAACTGTGTAGAAGAAGAAAAAAAAAAAAAACAAAGCAAAGCAAAGCTACCACCACAACCTCTTCTCAAAATTACTGTAGGAGGAGGAGAGGCATGGTGGGGAAAGTGCATGTACATATGGTATTTAAAAAAGATCTACGCCTGCTTTTCTTTGACCAGTTGGCAGACTGTTCAAAAGAAAATAGTGTTCTTTCTGGAACTAGTCAGCACTGAAAGCCTCTGTGATGGAGTTGACAGAAGCTTTCTGGGATTGATTTCATGAGGACTGTACCAACCATTATTTTTGGAATTAGAAAAGATATGTCTTTTAAAGCTATGGTTTTGAGGTTTTGACACCGTATAAGTTTCACATATGTTTAAGAAATGGCAGAAATAGCACACACCTGCTTTGTGCTGAAAATTGTCATTTCTGTAGGTTGTTTTATAACCAGGTTCCTGGTAGTGCTCTGCGGTGGAACAGGCGAATCCATCAGCTCGTGACTCATCTAAATAGCAGAGGCATCAGTCAGCAGCCTAGAGGTAGCCTGTGTGTCACCAGACAAAGCCCCCAGGTGACCTGCTCACCTCTTTGCCATCCTGGAACCTGTGTCCTTGATCCTGGTTCTTAGAGTCTAGGCTTTTGACGACAGCTCCTGAAATTTAGTAGAAAACCTGGGAAAAGAATGATGTCTTTAGGCCAAATGATAGCTCTCCTAACAAGCCATGCCTAGGCATTATTCCTGAGAAACTACCTTTAGTTTCTCACAGAGCAGAGGCTCCCAAAGGATACAAATAGCCAGTTCTGCTATTTAAAACCATCCAGGGCCCTTGCTGTGTTTTTGTTGAGTGGAATTGCATTATCTAATGAATAATCAATGTTCCATTGACACCTGAGTGTCCAAATAGCTAATCTGAACTGAATTTACTGATTTGTACTCTGTTCTACTCTTCACCACTGCCCTTGTTCTCTTGGCATTGAACCCTCCTTGGGCTCTTACCTTTAGCTCAACACAAGATATCTGTGGACAACCAGAAGACTCGTGGGTCCCAAAGGTACAGATGTTCTACTTCAAAGTGAGGGAAGAAATATTGACTATTGGAAACACCCGCGACTTTAACCTGCCATCACCCTAAGCACTTTTGTTGTTTTCACATTGATTCATGTCTTAGTTACTTAGTTACTTAGTTTCTCTTGTTGCTGAGACAAAATTCTTGGCACCCAAAGTTAAAGGGGAAAAGGCTTATTTAGCTCACAGTTTGTAAAGGTTTCAGTCCATAGTTGGCTGGCTCCAAGGCAGGCTGGCGTGGCAGACCAGATACTGCAGAGGAGAAACAGTTCATGCAGGCAGAAGGTAACAAAACAACCAGGGATGACTATACCTCTTTCTGTCCCTTTATCTTACTCAGACTACATAGGGAGGGTACCACTAACAACCCTGATCCTAGCATTGTACGGTGAATCAATCTCAGCATCACACGCTCTAGATCCAGCCAACTCTGAAAGAGCCTTATCAATGACTGCAAGAGGCTTTGGGGGCATCTAGACACAAGGCATAGCAATTCACTTATTCATTCACTTGCCCAACAAGTGTTTACTCAGGAGACACTCTGCAGAGGCTGAGCCCAAGGGATGGTTTTATTGGTTCCATCATGTGCTGGTGACTTACTGAACTTGGGCTTTCTCTTTCTGGCTCTTAAGGATATTGGAGTAGCCAAGGCATTACATTTATATATTCTGTAGATGTACTTCAAGACCTGACTGTCTGAGTTAGAAAGTTTCTCTGTGTATCTAGAGATGAGCACACTATTGTGGCGGCAAAGTCAGTCTAGTGTGTTGCTTGGGGTCTGAAGAAGAGAATGTTTTTCATCTTTTCACCTCCTAGGAGTCCAGCATGGTATGTTGGCACCTTCAGAAAAGGACCACATTCTATTCATCCTGGGTTTCTCAGCTTATGGCACAAAGCCTAGCCAGTTATAGGAGCTTTCAAAACAAAGAGCGTGAATGGACATCTCTGCTCAAACTGTGTACCCTCCTTCAGGGTCAGGAGGGTCATGTCCCCAGATCAAGGGGAACTTTATTCTTCCAATGTATGGTTCAGCTTCTGAAGTGGAGACCAGACAGGGAAGATGACTCATCGGTGGCCCACAATTGCAGTCAAACTGGGTGTTGTTGAATGATACCACCTCACAGAGCTGATGTTCTCTGTTATGTGTAACATCATAGATGAGGGACAGACCTTTGTAGAAAGTAGGACTTGGCTAGAGGAGGCTGCATCTGGAGCTAGGTCAGAAGTTTTGGAACTTACTTCCCTTCTACATAGTCCTTCTGAAACTGAATTGCATTTGTTCAACACGTAGTATGTGAAATTTTTTTGAAAAAAAAAAAAAGAATAACAACAATACAGAATTTCAAAAAATAATAGGGGATTAACGGTAGTTAATATATTGTAAATTGTTATCTGTAAAGTAGTTGCTCAGATTACAAGATATAGGTATGAGAAAATGATCAAACAATGAAAGTGCAAGGTGTTCTTTTTGATATATAGAGATTAGTAATATAATTATCATATATATAATCTTTTCCTTTATTTCTTTTCTCCTTTTCCCCATCCCAGTTGTATTTTGAATAGTTTCTTCCCATTTTTTTTTCACAATATCTATTGTACATTTTAGATCTTATATACTCTTTCAGTTTTTTATACTAGGGAAACACTATATTTACATATGTGAGTCTGATTTATTTCACTTCTGAGTATGGTCTCTAGCCACATCCATTTACCTATAAAAGTATTGAGTTCAATTTTTTATAGCTGAGTAATACTCCATTGTATGAAAATAACACATCTTCTTATCCATTCCACAGTTGGTGGGCATTTGGATTTTTTCCTATTTAACTATTACAAGTTGTGCTGCTGTAAACATGGGTGCCCATATATCACCCTGGTATGATGTTTTCAGTTCTGGGAAAATACTCAGAGGGAAAATAGCTGAATCAAATGAGACCTCCAATCCTAGTTTTTTTTTTTTTTGAGAAATTCCACACCAATTTCCCCCAGATTCAAAGACCCAATCCAAAAAATGGGCATCTGAGATGAGTATGTGCTTCTCAGGTGAAGAAATACAAATGGCAAATAAATATGTGAAAAAATGTTCAACGTCATTGGTCATCTGAGAGATGCAAATTAAAAGTACACTGAGACTCCATCTTATTCCAGAAAGAATGGTTATCATCAAGAAATCAACCAATAATAAATGGGGAAAAACAGACTGTGGGGAAAAAGGAACCATTCTCCACTGTTGGTGGGAATATAGACTGGTACAACCACTAT
Organism: Dolichotis patagonum; assembly: GCA_004027295.1. Classification (NCBI taxonomy): domain Eukaryota; kingdom Metazoa; phylum Chordata; class Mammalia; order Rodentia; family Caviidae; genus Dolichotis; species Dolichotis patagonum. The sequence continues at coordinate 2,862 of PVJX010028885.1, read as the reverse complement.
GGAAATTTGGATCTTGTTATTGGTAATAGAACAGCAACTAAGATGAAAATTTTAGGGGGAACAGGTCATAAAGCACTCATATGTGTGCAAGTGTGTAATCAATAAACAAAATGAATATTCAGCGAGTATGTCAAAAGCTGACAAGTGGTATGGAGGTAAACAGAGCCATGAAAGCAAATGGGGAATATGGGGTAGGACTGATTTTAAGTAGAAGTTCAGGGTTGCCTAATTGAAAAGGTGACATGGATGGAAAAGATCTGAACCCAGAGAAGATTGAGCTGCATGGACTTCTGTGGTGGAGCGAATATGGACGAAAGGGAAGGAGAAACAGTCTCCACCTCAACAAGGGACTATTTCCAGGGTTGCTGCATGGAAGATGAGCCCCTGGGTGGTGTCACTACCACACAGAGAGGACCACTGCTAGCCTTTGCCTAGTATGTGCTCATCTTGGGACCATGTTAGTCTATCTCATCATTTATAAGCAGCAATGGCATGCTGGTAGGTACCCGCAGATAGGAGGAGAGGACTTAGACCTCTTGAGGGGTGATGTTTGCATGAAGGAAGTCCTTATCCCCAGTGAAGGTTGGACCAGAATCAGCCCAGTGAGGCAGCACTACATCTGATTATATTGTTTTGGTTACTGTTACACAATGGGGAATGCTCCTGGGCAGGGCAGCAGAGCTCGGAGCTGCAGGTGCTGGAGGCCTGGTTCTCTCCATCAGAGGCATTAGAATTTGGGCAATGTCTGCATGTGCATGGATTTATTTCCTTCTGTTGCTGAACTGACTTTGAAGTTGAAGACATGGATGGCTAAGAATCTTTCACCTCCCAAGCCTTTCACATGTGTGCTGGGTCTTGTGGCAACCAGCCCGTGGTACTCTCTGATCGTCCCCTACACATGCATCACCCTGGTGCCATAGTTCAGGGTCCCCAAAGGCTACTTTTCTTTTTACCTCTTGAGCTAATCCATCTTATTTCCTTGATCTCTCTTCCTTTAACCACTTTGCTTCTTAATTTTTGCTACGCTCAAAATTGTGTCTCTATAAACCTTTCCTGATATGCAAGACTGGATAAAGTCCTTCCTTGCACTTTCTCATAATATCTTTCTTATCTAATGCTTCTCACACTTGTAATTAAGTCATTAATTGAGTAGTTGTTTAGTGTCTGCCACCCTTTACCCCTGCATGTTTTAAGTTCTAGGATTTGCTGCTGCCTAGTGACCCTGCATACAGCGAACTCAATAAATATTTGAGGGAATTATTGAACAGAAGAAAAAAATGAGTTAGAAGTGGTTGTTTACATTGTGCACAGGGAAGAAATAAGAGGCATAGATTAGAAGGGACATTTCTGCCAGCCTTCTTTTCACCCCATCTTTCTTTGTGCTGGGAGGAGACCAGTCGGAAGCAGAGGCAGCAACAGCAGGAGACAAAGAGCAGAGTGGGAGGCCTGACTAGCCAGCTGTCCAGAGGCCTGAGGAGGATGGGGACAAGCCACTGTCAGAAATTATCAATGCTGTGTGAACAGTCTCTAGCAAGAGCAAATCTACTTAGGCAGTATCATCAGAAAAATCCTTTAAAAGGATGAGAACAGGGAACTGCTTACCCTGCTGACTGATTTGCAAAGGTCCAAACTTGAGGCCCAATGTGATAACAGGCTCAGGCCATCAAAACTTATTTTAACAGGACTCTTGACATCTGGGGAATTCAAGAGCTGGCAACATCAAGGGGGCTATTTATAAAGTGTTTGCAGCTCTTTCATCCATCAGAACAACAAACACATCAAGGCATCAACAGACTGTTATTAGAATTCACCAGTTCTGAATTAGAAAGTCATCAAGGACAGAGAGTAAAATGGCATGATAAAGCCTACGTCTCTGTTTCATAACAGCATATTTATGCCAGAGGGATGGGATGGTCTCCACATGGGGCTTGCATAACTAACTTGGGCCTGCCGGGCGCTAAGAATAATGCCTGGCCCCAAAGAGGTTAGAGTGAAAGCTTATAGGGAATTCAAAAAATGACCTAAGGGACCCATGAGAATGACAAGACAGAGGCAGGTGATGGGTGAGGGGCAGTGAGCAAGGGTGTGGGAAGAGGGGAGAGGAGGAGGTAGGAAAAGAGGAAGAGAGATGACTGACATGCGCATGGCGTCTTACAAGTGCTTCATTCTTCAAGTCTTGACTTAATGCATACTAATCCCAATCACTGTTCTTTCCAGGTTATTTGACCAGGTAAAAGGCTTAGCTTTTAAAAGTCAAGATCCTCTCTGTCCTTTTCTGTGCTGGCTCTTGGGACTGCTCCGCTGTTTACTAATTTTCTGTTATCTCCAAACTTGTGATAGAACATGCCATGATTCTAACATAATTGGTTCTCTCTATCTGTGGGTTTAGCACCTGCAGTTCAATGAGTCATAGATCAAAAATATTCAGAAAAAAATCGTATTTGTGCTGAGCATGTATAGACATTTTTCTTGCCATCATTCCCTAAACAATACAGTGCAGGGATTTTTTACAGCTATAGCACTTACACTGTGTTAGGTATTACAAGTAATCTAGAGATGATGTAAAGTCTGCAGGAGGATGGGCATAAATTATGTGTAGATATGCCATTTTATACAGTGGTCTTGAGCCTCTGGGGATTTTGATATCTGAGGGGGATCTTGGAACCAATTCTCCTTGAATACTGAAGGATGACTGCAGTTGGAACAATAATGTATAATTGATTAAAAGATAACATCTCATTCAATACGTATTCTTTTTAAACATATTATCATAAAGCATTACCAAGGTATAATGTGCAAAGCAACACATGAAAATAGGCAGTGAAATGTAAAAAAGTATATTCTTATGTGTCTCATACTCAA
>PVJX010028884.1:0-23460 GCA_004027295.1 Dolichotis patagonum | reverse complement strand
CTTGAGTGTGTGACCTATAACAAGTTCTTCATTCCTGTTTGCCTTAATTTCATCATCTGGAAAATGCAGGCAGCACCTGACAAAGGGGTTTGGTGAGGCGTTACTTTGGAGCAGAGGGGATATGCTGGTACACGTGGACTTTTTACCAGCCGTATCCAGGTAGGATGCCTAGTTCACCATTCCTTAGGAATCACCTTGCATTCCATTGAAATATTGTGTATCTTTGGGTAGAATAAAAAGACTTGGAGTTTTAGGGAGTATAAATAATATCTGTTTCCTTATTACACATATACTGTCACTGAGAAATGCTACTTGTCTAGATGCTCTGTCTACAAAAAATATTTGTCTTACATGCCATATACATATAGCAGGCGAGGGGCCCAGATACTAGAAATTATAGTATCTCAAATGACAGAAGACATTTAAGTCTTTTCTTCCGGAACATTTGTGCATATTTTCTATAAACTAAATGCTTTCTTTTGTGATTTTCTTGGGTTCTATCTCAGTCTCCTTTATAGTCATCTCCCCAGTCACTTCTTCTAAGTATTAAAAATCATATTTAGTACTTCTGTGTGGAGGGCCAACAGGGAGACTCCTTGGTTTTATATGTATTCCCCCAAGAACTCTCCTTCAGGTCTCACTGGTGAATGCAAAAGAAATGAAAGTAGATGGTAGAAGAATTTCTTACTTCCTGTCTGCCTTTTCAAAGATTTGTTTCATTGGTTATACAAACAAAACCAATACCAATTTTTTTTTGGCTCTACCTAATGAAATTATAGCTTTGCAGATGCTGCATTTGGGTGTGATGTGCAGCAGGCTGGCTCTTTGTAGTTGCCTGGAGAATGCTAATGTTTAGGACCAGTGCATTATTTGCTAGCATGCCTGCCTGCCTGCTTGACCCAGTGCCTCGGTGTCTGAGAGAAAGAAATCTCAGGAGAGAATTTATTCGGGTCACCATAGCAACAGGAAGGGGTGCAAAGAGCAGTCTGGAAGCTTATAAAGAATGCACACAAGTCGGTATGACAACCGCAGTACCTACTTCTCTGAGTTTAAATGTTTCAGAGAAAATCTAATATTTAACTTCTCCAGGAGCATTCAAACTTTTCTTTGGCCATTGGTGGTTAATGTGGCATGACTCAGACTTTGATGTCTGATGTCTTTTTAAGAAGTTAGATTCCTACAGGAATTCAGTGACTATTATATTTTGAGTCATAATACCACTGTGGCAGTCTAGCAGAAATAAACTTTTTTTTTTAATTATCTTGTTCTATCTTTTGGTCTCTGACTGAAAAAATAATGTTCTTTTCACCAATGTGTACTAACACCGGGTACCCTACTTTATCATTCCATTACGGGGTTGAACATTTTAAATGTCATTTAGAAAAACATTATATTGAACTGCTCACAAAGAAATGCTTTTCATGTTGGAATTCAATGTGGGAATCTAATTCAAACTTGCCTTGAGATACTGGAAAGATGAACAGATTATGGGATGAGAATGGAAATTTAAATGGCAGATCAAAGGGAATCGAGTAGGCTGTCGTCTGGCCTTTTCCAACTGAGAGACAGATGAGTGAAATAAAGCACGTGTGTTTGAAAAAAAAGGTACCAAAGCAAGTCACGTATGTTTATTTAAAATCTCTACAGCTGCCGTAAGTTAGAATGGGTAGATAAATTGGAAATATAAAGAGCATCGGATTTTTGAGACGACTGTCCTCTTCCCTGTCTGATAGTTCTGTCTTTACCCTGTCCCTATTTCAGTCTTCATGACCCTCCTTTTCCTGATTCAGTTTCTTTCATTCTCATGTGGAACTTTCTCTTAGGACCAGCTAGACACTAAGTAAACTGACCAACTGACCCAGTTTGCCTGGGACGCTCACGTTCTCGGTATTTGGAGGTCCCATGCAGTTCTTTGCACCCAGGAAACTGAGGGGGTTTGCCCCTGGAGAACCAAGGGTTCTTCACACATCCCTTCCCGTTGCTATGATGATTCATGTGTCCCTGTTTCCCATTGCCTCTCTGTTCCTTGCCACACTATGATTTGCATATGGCCCGGACATGTACAGTGGAATAGAATAACCACTTGCTGCATGTGCCTATGAAGTTTAGAACAATTAAAATGAAATGAAATGAAAAAACATAGTTCATTTCTCTAGCCAAGTGCACCATTCAAACAGTGCAGATTCAGGTTTGCTTTTTTTCCTAAGATCTTAGAACATTCTAGAAGTTAATGATAGGTGTTGGGGGAATAACAGAGACATGCAAAATTTCCCTAGGATTTACAACTTGGATATAATATTAACTGGAAACAAGATGTTGAAAAAAATTCCAAGCAATCTTTTAGACTCCACTTTCTTTGCCTCTCTCCTTATGCCGGCTATGGAACATGTAATAAGGCTATCTATCACCCTTATTGGGTCATTCGTCAACCGGGTATTGAACACCTGTGCTGGGGATATCATGATGAATTGGAATGTCTGCCTTCTAGTCTCTTATGCTCTCAGATGGGAAGGAGAGAAGTTGTGATAGTTATCATTGATAAGACTCCTCACGAGACATGTAGGAGGAGTTTATTAGCGCTTGGAGTTGATGGTCAGAGAGGGCTGTGCCAAGATGACCCTAGAATTGAACTGAGCAAGGAACTGAAGCAGCAGTGAGAAGCAATGCTGTGTGCAGATAAGGGCAGGGAGCCTGGAGCTGGACTGCCTGTGTTTAAATCCTGCATCTTCCCTTTACTCACCAACCTAATGGCTGTGTATCTTTGGGCAACTTTCATAATTGAGCTATGCTCAGGTTTCCTCACTTAAGGAATGATCAGAATAACTGCATCTGACTTGCAAGGCTCTTGCCCTGCCTGGTTCCATGAGTTAAAGCTTTTGAAACTCATTGAATAAGACCTGGCAACATGGTAGGTGCTACAAGAGCATTACTATTTGTTAAACAATAAACCGGAAGGAAGGATACATGATACACAGAGTGAAAAGCAAGAAGATTAATCCAATATGGTAGGATTAGAGAGCCATAGGCTTTGGAGTAATATAGGCACTGAAATGGCTGTAGTGGATGTGGTGACATTGGGAAAGTCTTGGAAAAGGAAGCAGGGGACGGTGAGGGCATGAGGGAAGAGGAAGTTGACAGACACATCCGAGAGTGGGGACATTATTTTGTGATGGGAAGTTGTTGAAGTGTTTTAAACAGGGCAGGGTCGATTTGTGAACATCTCAATTCAGTCTAGGAGGATACACTTGAGGAGATTGACATTATCTGAAATATGAGGTGGACCCGAAGGAAATAATGCATTTGAGAGCTATTCTGGAAGTTTAAAAATGTTGTTGGCTACGGTTAGTTGTGAGAAATGAGTGAAAAGGAAAATCCCGTATCATATTCACTTAATTAATCCAATGGCCTCATAATAAGAAATATGGTATAAATTTTATGGGTGCTAATTTTAAAGACAGTTTTCCGTGCCTTTGGAAGACAGTGTTGCCAAAGATATGCCATTATTTTTGCTTATGGGTCTATTGTAAACTTGTAAAATTGGGGCTTCAGTGTTTTTAAGAAAATATTTCTGAAATATAGAAAAGCACAATTTTGAGGTGAGCCATGGTAGAAAGTTTAACATCGTTCTGTTATTCTAAGTTATTGCTTTGTCTTTGGAAAAGTAATAAAAGCTTATTTCCATTCTAACTTCGTCTGTGTACTCAGGCCTGTCACATTAACCCCACATTAGTATTAGATTTTAATAAAGGACGATATGGCAAGAAGGTACTTGGTAAAGCTAGAGTGTAGGCCAGAGATTAGTGTGGGGAGGGTTTCTAATACTGTTTTTACTTTCTCATTGTCTTGAAAGTGATATTTGACTCTGTCAAATAACCGCAGCCAAAACAAAAGCGGCTTTCAGATGACACTTGGGAGGTGTTGCTAAACAATGTCAGCACATTTCCTGGCTTTTTTGAATGTCTTACTTTATCAGCTTACTTCTTGGTAGCATTTTGCAGCAAATTAGATTCCTTGATGAGAGTTCCTTAAGTTCACCTGTGGGTGGTCTAGGGCATGCTTTGCAGGTGATCTCCGGAGGGTATCTTTCCTTTCTTCTCTCTTTCCTTACCCAGTAAGTAATGATGTCCCATATGTTTGAGCCTCCAGTGACTTCTGAGGTTTGGTCTTTACCCCAGAACTACTTCCTACCACCCATCCACCTGAGCATGTCCTCACATCTTTCTGCCAAGCATCTCTTCACGGCCCTTCGGAGGACCCCAGGTTTCATATCCTAAGCAATTCAAGCCCAGCTTTTTCCATGGATAGAAGATCTCTCCATTCTCTAATGTCATCACTTTCTGCTTCCTGGAGTGCAAGTGTTCTACTCCCAAGACTCTTAGTCATTTTTATTTCCCATGTTGACTCTGGAGAAGGATTAGAACAGAAAGCACTGAGCAGCCTGGTCAGATTTCTTACTCACTTAGACTGGCGGAGAGAGGCCAACCATGTCCAGTGAGATGGAATGAAGCAGTGGTCAGTGGACTTCCCTCATCTGTGCAGGAACTGCCTCCTGGTAGTAGGGACAATTAACAGTTGCAGGAATTGTTCTGACATTTTCCAGCTGTAACTTTTTGATGCCCCGATTTCAAGGGAAGCTGCTCTTCCAGAGCCTTTTTCCCAAGACAACTTCATGAGCCTTCACTGCTATCAAAATGTGGTTTTGACAGCTTACATTTTGCATTGCTTCGTGGTGCCAGGCACTGCGTTAACTACTTTATAGTTCTTTTTTAAGTCTTTAACTAGCTTACTAGAATATGCATAAAATATTATCTACACGTTGCAGATGAGAAACAAGTTCAGAGGCAGAGAGTTTTGTATGGAATCACTCAGTAAAAAATAGAGGGAACTGAGATTCCACTCTAAGTTCTGTGCCAGCCACCAGAACTTTACGTACATACCTCACTTTACTTGAAAGTGCCACACCTGGTGATCAAGTCTGCAGGGATGTCACTTGGCCTGTGGATTTTCCCATAACCAGATCTTTCCCAAGACACACTGGGCATCCAAATCTTACTAGTCAGTGGTTCCTAAAGTGGTCTTTAGAAATGTAGTGAAAATTGCTGTAATTTGGCATCCCTGTGGCATTTCCAGAAGAGCAGTTCTCTGTGTAAAACATTTTGATGGCAGCAGCTCAAACTCTCTGAGGACCGATAAGTGATTGTGTCATCGCCATATTCCTAGATGGAAAAGGGGCCTGGGAAGCCCAGGTGACCTTCCCAGGGCTGAGAGAGGCGAGGAGGGATAAAGAATGCTCAACTTTCTTTCCGTATCTCACAGGTGTGTGGCTTTGGGGGTTCCCTTAGTTTCTTCAACGCCTTGCCCACCTTCCCAGGAGCTGGGCTTCTCATTCTCATGTGCAGCAGCCGCAGCGCCAAGCTTTGCGTGGCCTAGTGTGGTCGATCCCTTTGCTAACTATCCTTTGTGTGTGCTTCCTGCTTTCTCTGCTTCCTCAATCACAGTACCCACTTGCTGCGGCGAGGGCACCACGTATTTCTAGACTGGTCACCCTTTCATTACCCTCATATAAAGTAGCCACGGGCTCGGTGCAGGTAGCATTTATAGTGGTTGTCCATAGGATTGGCATTCTCTTCTGCTGTGTTTTTTTTTTTTTTTTTTTTTTCCCAAAACACAGCTAAGAAAAACCTTCTAGTAGTCAGCGAGAATGGAAGCTGCTCACCCACAGGTCAAATCCTGCTACAAAGCAAGCTGCTCCTGCAGACTCTCTGGGTGAGGAAAGGGTTTGGGGCCCCAGTGCCTACCCTTCAGAAAGCAATGTGAGAGCCATTTGTGCCTCCCAGCCACTGTTTCATCGCTTTTCTTTCATCTTAATCACTTCTGGAGCACTCTTCCATCTCACGATGTGAAATTCCCAGAAACTCCTTTCAGAATAATCCTGCTCCTCTAATTACACAGAGCTCCCCTGAGTCCACCCCAGGGTCCTGGTTGCTGGAGGCCCCCTCACTGTCAGGAGCAAAGTCATTTTCTCGAAACTGCGCTGCTGTTCCCAGGTGCCACAGCCCCCACCTGTGTGTTCCACCAGCCGGCAAGCTCTCTGAGGCTCCACTCAGGGGCCAGCAGAGGGACCGTCCTCTCTGGCTTGGCCTCTATCTGAGGTACAGGCTGCCTGTATTTTCTCTGGCAACCCCTCTGTGCCCTCCCTTTCTTCCCAAAATGCTTTGCGTGGCTTTAGCCTGAGTTTCTAAGATCTCCATTTCTGTTGGGACTCTTTCTCTCCTGCTTTATCATCTGTACCCCTGGCTCACTGCTTCATCTCCTTCAGCCACCACCATTACTTGCTCACTTCAGTGCCTGTGATGTTCCTCCTCCCAGGTCCCCTCCACACACACACAGGGAGATACCTGCGGACCAAACATCATGGATGCTACCTCCGCCATAGGGGTCCAAACTTTTCTTGCTATCCGACAGTGGCTTTGGATCCTTTGTGCATTTTGCTCTTGTATTGACAGATATATAAACCAGACTTATTTCCAAATGACTCTGTCCTCCCAGCTGCAGGGACCAAGGTTTAGCAAGGTGTTTTTGGAAAGATACAGATAGTAAATATCTCAGGCTTTGAAGGCTAGATGGTTTCTGGTTATGAAAGCAACTGTGCATATACAAATGATGGATATGGCTGTATTTTGTTAAAAAGTTATTTACAGAAACAGCCAATGAATGAGATTTTGTTTATGGGCTATCGTTTGTCAACCCCTGACCTAGACTGTCTGTGTTTTCAAGCTTGCAATCTCTGAGCTGAGAAGGTGAGATTCCTAGTGTAAAGGTCTATGATTGGTATAGTGCAAACTAATGTCCTCTACCCTGTATTCTCCTACACTCTCCTGAAGTCTGTGCTCAGATTCTTTCAATTTCTTTCTTTCAATCCCTAGATGAAAACTGGGCTCCAGTCTTTTGCAGGTTTCCATTGTTTAATCCTTTCCAGAGCCCTTACCTTAAGAAAGTCCTTTTAACTCGTTTGGTTCTTTTCCCTTTTCAATTGGAGCCACATTGCTTTAAAGCCTTCCTGGTCTGAGGATACCTGAATCTAGATTTCCACTCCCCTTTCCTTTCTAGGAAATTTCCATCAAAACTACCAGTGTAATGGTGAGAATATCATAGATATGGTCGAAAGGCATGAAGTTTAGAAGAGCCATTGGTTCAGCCCCAATTCTCAGTTGAAAATAAATCATTCCAAGTGTTACTTAGAAGAAGTTATTACTCTGTACACATCGGTCAATGGAAATAAAAGAAAGTAAATGAGTACTACTTTAAGTTGATTTGACTAATTTTGTTTTTTAAATGTTTAAAATTATTTAAAGTGTTTAAAATTTTAAAATACCTTTAAAATGTATTCTGATGTGATATTTGAATTTAAATGAGGTGCCCCCGCCATTTGTTAAGGATGCATCATTAGCCTCCTTTAGAGCACTCCTAGGGTCTGTGGTCCCCTTGCTTTCTGTATTCAATTATAGGACCCTCAGTAAGGTGCCCAAGCTCCGTGGTTGAGTATGTGCAGTGTGTTTCACTGTACACAGACCTTTTCTCCATGGACTCAATCTCACCAGGGTTTATAACAAAAGATGGGAAAAAAAATCACCTTGTATGTCTGGTAGTAGAGGATTGGTCTGATTAACTTCTGGGAACACCGGGGTCCATACAAGACCTCCGAGTCAGAACTGAGTCAAGAGGGGTGGCATTGCGCCTTGAGATTTGACAGAACTCAAGGTAGTCCCTATTTCCCTTTCATCTCCATGCACTGGGGATAAGTCATGTGTGTGGGGGGTCAAGTAGGGGGGCAGATAATGCTGTGAATGACAAGAGCCACCAGGGCAGGTGGTGACCAGAACCAGCCACCATGGAAGCACCTGTGTCTGAGCCCTGTGTGACTAAATGATTTTCTGTGTGATGTGTACACAATGCTGGAATTTTTCTGGAATGTCTCCATGTTATCTTAGTCCCTCTATAGAAACCATTCTTATGACAAGAGAAGTCCTTGCCTTAGGAAATGAAATGTCAAATATTTCAACATATCTCCTCGTTGTAGACACATTTATTGTTTTCTGTGGAATTTAATTGCCTTGCTCCTTACCTAGTTTTTTTTCCCTCATAGCATTTCATAGAACTCAACAAATACAGTCTCTCACCAGGCAGAAAGAGTAGAGGAAGTGAAAGTGTCCATTTTCTCTTCTCTTGGGATCACCCTCTGGTCGACAGATGTCACCAAAGAGAGCCTCACTTTACACATGCTTCTAGGGTTTCTCCGTAGAAATATTTCTGACCTTGAAAGAGGTTATTGTGATCTATTAAATGCAAACCAACAAGTATGTTTTCTTCCTCAACACTGTGCCTCATTATTACTGCTAATAAAATTAGAAAGTGCTTATGTTGTGAAGTTCTCTAGATTTACTTCGTGGTAAAAATAGCAATTAGAGATGAAAACCTAGTTCCAGTTCTTTAACTGTCAGGGAAAGCATGAATTCTGAGTAGGAGCTCCATTCTTCTTGCGAGGTTAAATTCGGTTTTAAAAAATGTGCTACTTGTAAAATTCCCCTTGCTTTCTGCTTTCCTTAGCGCAGGCAGGTAGTATATGTAATATTTTGAGGCAGCACTGGTCTTCTTCTTTTTTTTTTAAATTTTATTTAAAGAGAAAAAAAGCAATACAGAAAAAAGGGTAGAAACAATACAGAACCTCAAAAAAAAAACCATAAAGAAATCACTAGTTGACAAACCACATACTGTCCTTCCAGAAATAGCTGTTCATGTTACAAAATTAAGGCATACAAAGTGAACACAGAGTGAGGCTGCAAACAGTTGCAACAAAACAGGATGGAATAAAGCCAATTGAGACAGTGCGGTGAAATTGGCACAGAACATCACAGCAGGTCACCAGGACAACAGTAATAGGCAACATTGTATATTTGTCTTCACAATAGTTGTTCTTCTACTAGGTACAGCAAAATCAAAGAAACACACATTATAGAACACATCAACACAGAGTATTGAATAGAGCAACACCGTTAATCAGGACAAAGCAAAACGGCGATAAAAATATCTGCCTTCAGAGATAGTAGAAGGAAACTCCCCGCACTTGCTATACCAAACATGGTCACCTCCTAAGACATACCCAGATCCCTGGATCCCAATTGTTAACGGATGTGTGTGTGTTGGGGGGGGGGGTGTGCTATGTTTGATTCTAAGCCAGTGCCCCGGTACACAGCAGGCTGGTTGCTGGTTGGCTCAGCCCCCTAAGTTCCAACATGGCGCGGATCTCAGGAAACACTCTTGCTTCTTATTTCCCTGCCCTGGGGTGACCGCAGCTTGCCAGACCACAGTCACTTACCAAGGCGGCAGGCTAGTTGCTGGTTGGCTCAGCGCCCTAAATTCCAACATGGCACCACAGCACTGGTTTTCAACCTTAGCTGTGTATTAGGATTTCCCTGGGAACTCTAAAAAATCCTGGCTTAACTGCAAGTCCCATTTAGTTGGTTCTGAGTGTGGCCTGAGAGCTGGGATTTTATAAACTCCCTGGTGATTCATTTGTGAGTGGAGGCTGAGAGCTGCTGTTCTAGAGCAAGGATGTCACAGTAGGAGTCTTAGCTTAGAGCTACCGAAATTCACCCTTGCTAACTTATTGTACAAGAGGCAATTGTGGAAAAGATAAAGGGAAGCTTCCTAGCTCAAAGAGAGAACTAAATTACCAGGTTGTCTTCAGAGAGGATGGAAACCAAGACACCATGGCAACTGAGATAGTGTGAACCAGCTCTAGTCATTTTCTGACCTTGAAGTTCTGTTTACAGTTTCAATCTCAAGGATAGAGAAAGGATTCACTAAATTCTTAAAACACCCTGAGCCAGGAAAGCATGGGACAGGGGAATTTCCCAAAGGAAAATTGATTTGTTCCTCTCAGAAGATGGCAGTGTTGATTCTTGGCAGACAACACCAACAGATGTCCCCACACCCTGGAACCATTTTGCTCTGGATGGGGAGGGATGTAAGGAGCGTTTCTCTCAGAAGGCTGTTGGCTCAGAATCAGACTCCCTTAGCGTCTGCTAATTTGCTCATGGTAGGTATTCATTCATTCAGAAAATGGTTATGGAATGCCTATAACATGAAAGTTTCCCTGGGAATGCCAAGTTGGTGCTTTTCATTGCATACAATCCCAGACGAGTAAGAGCGATACAAGTGTGAACATCATGTGCCAAGCAATGGGTACATAGTTCCATAAAGGAGGAGCAGCAGTAGCCAGACCTGCACTCTCTGCATGTCTACAGTTTCTCAGGCCAGGGAGAAGAAGGCGGGGACCATCCATCATCCCTAAATAAGCTTGATCCTTGCTTGATCCATGGTTCCAATTTCTGATCTTCTACCTGAAGATTTTGTTTGTTTACTTGTGGTACTAGGGATTTTGTCCGTGACTTTTGCTCTGAGCTACATCCCCAAACCCTTTAAAAGAATTTTGTTTGAGACAGAATCTTGGTCTTCCTAAGTCTCTAAATTGTCCAGTCTGGGCTCAAACTTGCTGTCCTCCAGGATCAGCCTCCTAAGACAGTGAGACTTCAGGTGTGTGCCACCGTGCCTGGTTGAATCCTTTCTTACTCTGTTTCAGTTTCCTGATCCAGCTCATGGACGCCTCTTTCTTCTATTGTACCTGGGCTTACAGAGCTGCCTTATCCTCTGAGCTTCAGTTCACTTTTCTGCATATAACCTCATGCCTGCCCATCTCCAAACCTTATCAGTATCATTATTTTTTCTCAGCCACCACTCTGACACAGGCCCATGGTCTTGCTATGCTTTGTCAAACAAGATCCAAGAAGATAGGCTTCCTCCTTGGCCTTGGACACAGCCATTCTTCATTAAGCATGTAGAATATTCTGGACAGTGGATAAAAACTGTATTCTTAAGTCTCCTATCTGATCTCTTAGGCTTCAGTTCCAAGATGAGGCATGATCACGTGACTGCCATGTTAGACTGCAGTAGACTTAGATCTATTTTCTCTGATTTCACATTAGTAGTGTGGTGGAAATCTGCACAGCTAGTAATCACATGGCAATAAGTAATATTGATGATGATAATGGGTGACATTAGTTACATGTGTATTATGGGCTGCAGCCCATGGCATGCAGGAAATACTCAAGATTGGTTGCTATTTGATGTTTATTTGTGGTTAATGTGTTGCTCAGCAGCTTTGTAATGCGAATTTTATTTACGAGCTCATTTATTCCTCACAACAATCAAGGACTCTTAATACTCACTTTTTAAAGAAGAAGACAGTGAGGTAAAAAGACGTTTAAGCTTTTTCCAAGGTCCCATGGTTAATAAGACAGTGATCATAATCAAACTTGAACAGTGAGTCCCCACGTTGTTCACCTCTATTTGGTTATTATTTTTGAGGATATATGTAGTGTCTACGTGTGGTTATTGAACAAATGTTTGTGGAATAAATGAATGAATGAATGAATGAATGAAGAGTTCTGAAGCTAACTGTTTTCTGCTCACTCTCAACCACCACACTCTAGAACACATAAATTTGAATTTATTTTTAATTTTTCGAAGACATAATTAAGAGGACCCCTTGAGTCTTAAGAAAAACATTTTTGTTCTCCATAAGCTTCACTTGTGTGATCTGGGTATTTGATTAATGTGGTTCCTCACAATTTCATTACTTTGAATGACTAACATTTGCTTGTGTTTGGAAGAATAACAGTGTCTTTAACAAAGTAGACAATAACAGCATAGCAGTGTAATAATAACCATGTAGACGCTACTTCAGGAAAACAGCAGTGACTGAGAGAGACATCCGGGTGTTTCCTCCCTGTTTTTTCTGACTCTGACTCTGTTTCCTAGCCTAGAGGTGACTCTCAGCAGAGTTAATTCCTCCACTGTCCTTGCCTTGTCAGATGCCTCCTTTTTATGGAGGATTTCTTTAATTCAGCGCAGTGCTAAAGTGGCTGCCTTGATGACACCAAATGTCACCTGGCAGGTGAGTGACCTTACCCACTACATGCATACATTGTCAGCAGAGACTGTGAACTTTGTTTTGGCCTTAATTTTAGAAAAGTGAATTCTGAGGCAGATGCCACAAGCATGAAGAGTTGCTCTATTTCCTGTTTCTGCACTTTGCCGGAGAATAATAGAAATTACTGCTTTTTTATTTGTGTTTATTTGCCTAGTTTTGGAAGAACCATTTGTTGTTAAGTGATGGAGAAAGAATGCCAACAAACCAATATCTGGGTGAGTCACAGAGTGAAAGTAACCCTGCTATGGATGCTCCAGAGCTACTGCTGTGTCTTTCAAGCCAGGGAAGCTTGGAAGTGACCATTTACTGTGTCTCTTCATAAAGCTTTGTACTCCACTTAAGTTGTGCGGTGACAAAACAAAGATTGTATATGGCTCTGATAAACACTGGGCGCTGCCACTCTTGTGCCTGGGACAGGAAGAACTGTGCATGTGCCTGGAGACCTTCTCTGTGCACGTGCCTGGAGACCCTCTGTCCTAGGGGGAGAGTTGCTGTGACTCAGTGCTGAAGCAGAACTCGGAAACCAGGATGGCAGCTAGGGGTGACTCAGTTTATTATCACATAAAGAGAAAGAGAGAGCCTCAGGCATCTGCCTATGGGGCAGTCCTATGCCAGGGGAGAAACAGCAGCTCCCAACAGGTTTAGCTGGAGGAAATAGGCTTCATCTAAGTCCAAGGTCAAGGACTAGAAGTCAACTCAGAAGAAAGCAGAAGAAGAAAGGGAGAACATTCCAGGGAGTGATGGATTTTACGAGAGAAAGAAAATGCTGGTGGTTGATTCAGCTAAGTGTGAGTAAGGTGGGCAAAATGACCTGATGATAAAGACTTTGTTTCCCAAAGTTTTCCCTTTATCCTGAAGGCTCTGGGAAGAGAGAACATGACAACATTGGACTTTCATTTTAGAATCATCATTCTGGTTGGCAATGTGAAAACTGGTTAGGAGGTGACTGAGAATTAGAAGCGTTAGAGAACTGGATGAAACAGTAGTAGCAGGATGAAGAGGAAGGAGTGGGACTTAGGAAATATTTAAGGAGGCAAAATCTACAGAATTTAGTGAGTATATGACAGAACTGGAGTGGGAGCCGTAGAGACTTCTGCCCTGGGTATTTGGCTGAAAGGTGACTGTGATTGCAATGAGATTGTAAGACTGGGCCCATGGTTCACACCTGTAATCCCAACTGTTTGGGAGGCTGAGGCTGGAAGTTCACAATTTTGAATCCAGTCTGGTGGTGCATCCACGGAAGCTATCCAGATTTACAGACTGGATTCTTTCATCAGTCCTGGAGTAAGCCATAGGAACTGGGAGCCAAAGCAGCGTGTCTGTTCACCACCCTCCTAGCACTGGACTAGGGGTACAAACCCCAGGTCAGCCCTGGCTGCTGTACGTCCAGGGGAGGCTCACACCCATTCTGCCCGAGCCAGGGGTTGTGTTCTTCCAGCTGCATTGTGTAGAGCTTGCTGGTATGTGGGCAGCCTGTTTCTCCTCCCTCTTGTCCTCACAGCTCTTCTGACACGAAAGGTCTCACATCCGGGGTTTTTGCTTCCCTTGGACTGCTTGCCCAACAATCATTTTACCACTTTCCAAATGCAACCTTTTGAGCTCCAGGTCTTTCCCCTGAATATTGGGATCTCAGAGATGAAAAAGAAGTTATCCGAGTCCTCTCCAGTCACACTTTGGGGGAGCACCTGAGGCGGCTCCCCACATACTACAGGAATCCTTGTACTCAGCGTCGCCACAGCCAGCCAGCTCTGCTGCTCCTGCTGGTGCCTCTTGTCTTTGATGTAAGTGCCCAGCCTGTTCTGTGGGCCCAATAAGACCCTGCAGTTGATGTGGTGATTGATGGTTCCTCCCAGGTATCAACTAGGCTATGTTATGGTGCCCAGTTGTTTGGTCAACCAGTAGCCTAGACTGCTGTGGAAGACTTTTGTTTCTGTGAGTAGCGTGATTTGTTGATTTTGTTCGCAGACTGTGCTGTGTAATGGGGAGGGTCTCTCCAGTTAAAGGAAGGTTTTCAGAGAAAAAAAAAAGCTGATTTCTCAGGGAAGAAACTCTGCCTGAGGACTGTATCATAGACATGCTGCGTTTCCAGCTGGCTGGCTTCCCCTGCGGATTTCAGACTGGCCAGTCACTGACAATTGCATAAGCCTATTCCTTAAAATAAATCTCTCTCTACATTTAAATAGCTTATTTGTTCTGTTTCTTTGGAGGACCCTGCCTGATTCAAATGTGCACACCAAGCACATGCTGAACACTCTCAGTTCTTGAAATTTTAAAGGCCTGGGGTTGGCTCTGCCGAGAAAAGAAATATCTCTTTCTCTCACCTGTGTGGTTTGTCACTTAGGTGCACAGTGACCCTGTTCATGCCTCCTTGTTTCTTAGTCAGCTCAAGACTTGCACACACACCTCTTCTCACTTCTCCCTGAGGCAGTGACTAGAGCCCACTCGGTCATGGATGCTACCGAGACAAAGCTCAATATTCTCGCCTGTGGCTGTGCTGAGGCCACATCTGCTTGGTTCACCCATGGGCCCACCGGTCCTGAGCTACCTGCCATGCTGTAGGTACTGCACACACGGCTGCTGACTGCACATCGAGACAGACCATCCTGCTGGGCCCTTTCTGGCCATTTCTCCCAGTGATCCAAATGCCAGTCATTTCATACCAACCCTGCCTGTCACCAGGAGGCTCAGTCCAAGTCTGAGTGCCACGTTAGACTCTGCAGATGCCTTTCTCTCTGACTGGAATCCACCTTCTTCTACCTTCTCTCTTCCCATAAATCTCGGTGCAGCAGATTTCAGCTCATCTGTCTCCCTTTGCATTTTAATTAGTTTTTCCTGCTGGCCTATCTCTCCAACAAGAGTGCGTTGCTAGTTTATTTATCTTTGCCTTCTCAGAGCCTCAAATAGTACCTGGAACATCTTAGATGCTAGGATAATTTTTTCATAAAGGAAAGATCAGCTGCAAGGAGAGACAGAGAGAAGAAAAAAGAAGGTAGAAAAGATAGGGAAAAGTAAAGAATGAAAAAGAAAAGAAAGGTAGGGTTGACTAGAGAGACATCTCTATTTTTTGGACAGCTGCCATTCTTTCTTGGAATCTACCATAATCCAGTAATAAAGTTTTTCTGAGCTGGAATATTAATTACATTGAGAGTTCTGTTAGTGTTAAAACTCTTGACGCAATACATAGGACCTTATGGCTTGAAAGAGTAGAAGCTAACTTAGCATTTGAGAATAACCTGCAAATTCAATTTATTGCATTCTGGAAGCCCAAATTTACTTCCTACACTCACACTCCAGACCAGACACGGAGTGGTGCAATGGGGAACAATCACATGACAGAGTATATTTTGACTAATGACAGTGTGGGAAGTCGTTTTTGCGACTGTGATTCACATGGCTTGTAATCTGGCTGTGAGGAGCTGGTGCCTGATGTGCTGAAATCTAGTGTTAAAATTGTTGTGTTTGCAGCCAGATACTACAGAGACTCAGATGGAAGAATCCACCACAATTAAAATGTCAAATCACACTTCCCCTCTTCAAATTGCATTTCTAAAAATAAGATAATGAAAATATGTATTTGTGTGGGAGAGGGCTTATTGTAGAAAGTTGCAAACAAGACGCAGGAAAATGTCTGTGCTCAGAAATCCCATTCAGGAGGAGACTTTCACCGCAGGGAGCTGCGATGCCTTGCAGAAAGCCACACAATGCACTTCATGCACAAAAGCATGGTAACTAACAAGCGATGACACTGCTAAGCCTACAGAATGAAAATCCAGGCAGACAGCACTGTTTCACCAGCGAAGGTCAGTTTTTCCTTTTCCCTGTTCTATGAACTCAGATAATCTTTAAAGGAGTAGGAGAGAGACTTATATCCTCGAATGCTGGCAATAGCTGTCAAATATTTCAGGTGATTCATTATTGAGTACATTTGGTGGCCAAAAGTAGTGGAAATCCTAAGAAGTCCAGAAGGAGTCCATAAGATTACTTCCCAGCCTTCTTTTCCCCAGCTTCCTATGGTGCAGATAAAACTAAATACAGTATAGTGAAAAGCATTGTCACCAGTGGGGAGTGAATAACATCAGCTGGTCTGCAAGGTTCCTTCCTTAAGGATATTATTCTTTGCCCTGATGACGACTTGAAGTAATCTGTCTTTGGACGATGAGAAAACATGAAGTGGAAGGGAAGGTTTGCAGGCATTCATTTCCATAAGATCTCAGGGTGTTTTATTTTTTTTGTGGGGGGGGATGTAGTAAGAATCATTTGCTGACACATGATGAGAAATTTGGATTAAACTTTTCTTTCTTTTCTAAAGTTGCTTGATACTTAAGGAATGTAAAATTTCCCTGAATCAAGTGAGGATGGGGTTGAGGAAACTGTTCATTTGGAGCAAGGCGGAGGCAGTGTTATTACTATTTTAACAGTGAAGTGCTTCGTACCCAATAATCATGCTGCTGGGCCCTGGCTGTAAGCTTCTGAACTTTATCATAGAGATTACTGACAGATTTCTGAAAGTGCTGGCTTTTCAGAGCTTCCTGCACGTCCATGTTGCTATGTGGAATAATTTTCTTCTGCTTGAAAAAAAAATCCTCTTCATAACTATGTTTTTAGTTTAGATGTGCTAGCAAAATGTTCTTTCCATTTGGGAGATCTGTTCGTACTCAATGTCCTAGTTTTCACTTCAGTTTTGGGTGCAGAAGTCTTGCTTGTCAGTTGTCTTTTAACACTTTAAAGATGTCATTCCATTGTCTTCTCATTTTCATGACCTCTTGTGAGAAGTCAGTTTGTAACCCTACTGTTGCTTTTTAAAAGATAGTATCTCCCCGAAACCCTGCTTACTTTTGTTATTTTTAAATTTTGGGCAGTTTAATATGAAATGGCTAAATGTAGTTTTGTTTTGGCTTTGTATTGACTTTCTGTAGAATCCTCAGGATTCTTAAAACTTTGGGTAACTGTCCTCTTGAGTTTTGGGAAAACTTCAGTCATTATCTCTTCCAGTATTACTCTTCTTGTTCTATTTTGTCTGTCCTTATGCAATGGTAATGAAATACATGTTAAATTTTGGCACTGTTGTTCCACATATATTTATGGTCTCATCTGTATTGGTTATTCCTTTTCTTCTCTATCTTTTAGTCTTGATATCTTTATTGACTTGCCTTCCAGTTTATTAATTTTGTCTTCTTGTCTTCTGCAGTGTTCAGTGTATCTAACTAGTTTTTAACTTCAACATCTGTATTTTTACTTCTGGAGTTTTCATTTGATTCTGCTTTGGATATTTCAATTCTTGGTGGAAATTTTCTATCTTTCTATCTATTTGAATTCTTCTCCTTTATTTTCTGGAACTTAAAACTCATATTTATTTCTAAATTATTTTTCCTGTTAACTTCAGTGTCTAGATCAAGTTGGGAATGATTTCTACCACTAGAATTTATATATGTTCAGTTTCTTGGCCTGCCATAACTTTATTTCTTGTTAGATATTGTCTATATAAGGAAATTACAGTAGTATCAGTAATGCTATCTTTGTTTACCTAGAATTTACCCTGTATTCTGTCAATCCCAGCAAAAGTTAGGCTTCAAACTGGGAGATCTCAGTCTTCACTTTTATTTCCAAGGCCTGACTTCCAGGAGATCTGGAGACATTCTCTGGGCCCCTCACCTGGCAGATCCTAAACTTTTATCCTCTTCTTTTTGACAAGTGACATCCCCCAAACCTCTGCTCTGCTTTTTACTTTATCTGCTTAGCTTTTGAACCACCTGGCCAAGCTTCAGTATTGGTATATGCTTTAAAGGAAAAACTGATTGTATCATCTGGCTTAGTTCTCTAGTCCTGCCTTGTTACCAGTGCCTTTGTTTCTTAAGTCTCAAACTTTGTGTCTTGCTGCCCAATATGTAACAGAAACTCTGCTCCGCTGCGTCCCTAGTCTTCTGCCTACAACTCAGAGTGTGTGTTCTGAACCTAGGAACACTGGAACAGCTGTGCAATGCCAACGTGCCTTTTTCTAGTTTTTCTTCTTTCCAAAATAGTCTGCCTTCTTGCTCTGATTGTTTCAACAACTTGCTGATGCATTTAAGTGTGTGTGTGTGTGTGTGTGTGTGTGTGTGTGTAGTCCTGAGTCCCAAATTATTCCCGGTGGAAATGTTGATCTACTATCATACTGGATTTCTTCTGGGGGCAATGAATGTTTGCATCGGCACCTAGGATGTATTGGGTGCTATTTGAGGCATGACAAGTGCAAAACAATAGGGCTGATAAATGCTTGGGGTAGATACTGTTTCAGCAGGAATGTGGTCTGGTACCAAGGTTTGAATTTTGTCTCCATCTGAAACAGATACGTTGAGGTCCTAACCTTAGTACATCAAGATGTGATCGTAAGGGAAACTCCTAAGCTAGTGCCTGTTGCCCCACTAAGAGCATGGCTCTGTGAAGACACAGAGGTACAGGAGAGTCTCTGTCCTCCGGAAGCCAGGAAGAGGTAAGGAACATTCTCTCCCACAGTTCTTAGGACCCTGATTTCACCTCACTTTTGGTGACTGCCTCCAAAATTGTGAGACAATATACTAAGGTTGTTTAAAGCTAAGTTTGAGATACTTTGTTAATGGCTGCAGTTGATGACTGATGTTGGTCCCTTACTTCTAAAAGTTGGAGAATCTGTTCCGATAAGACAGCAAAAATGACTAGAGGCTCCTGTGGCTAGCAGAGGACAGAGGGGCTTGGAGGAGGCAGAAATCTTTTAAAAATTGGTTTGTGAAATGTATTACATTTCTAATATTGCTAGTGGCATTCTAAATCTTTACTATATACTTCTTATAAACATAACATAGTTGGTTTGGTCAGATTTTGTGAAGCAAACTGAAATAGGTTTGAGTACAATTTGCAGGTAATTGTAGGACAAAACCAAATTAATACTCATGGGTGTCAGAGGGCACAAGACCCCTTCAACTTCTAAGGCCCTGACAGTCACAGAAATCTTAAGGGGAAAGATAAAATTTCTCAGCCTTTGGAAGAAAAGACAAAGATCTCTTAGAAATTTCACCTTGAGCCCAAAGGTCATGGCTTATAAATTTTTCATACATTCATTCTTTCAATTTATAGCATTTAGCTCTGTATTAGCAAGGTTTGCAAGTCATGATTTAGAAAACTGCTTTCTTTTCCAGCTCCTTCTCTGAGCTCAGGGCCTCCTGAATTTGTCAGGACAAGACTGGTTAGGCTGCCATTATGAAGTCATCCTGATATCTTGGAAGCTTAATGTAGGTTTGTCTCTTGTTCACACAGTATGTCTAATGTGGTTAGTAATGGGAGTGCTGGGCACCATGTGGTCATTCACATACTCAGAGGGGTGGAGGTCACACTACCTGGGTCCCCAGTGTTGGGGGAGAACATGGACAATACCAGGTCCTAAACTCTGTGCTTGCCTGAAACTGACCACTGTTACTTTTGCTCGTAACCCTCTGTCCAGAACTAGTCCCAACACTCACTCAGCTGCCAGGAGAATGGGGGAATGCAAGGAAACAGAATATTTTGTGAGCGTTATTGTCTCTGCCCTTCTAGCTTGGCCTATAAAGTAATGACTGCAGCTATTTTATGGATAGAGACCTTTGAGACACATAGAAGTTAAGTAATTTCTCCGGGTCTTCCAGTTTGTGAGCTACTAACATAGGACTTGAACACAGCTATCTGTATTCATAAGGCTCCCCTCCATTGTGTGGAGACGAAAGAATGGTCCATTTGCTTTGAGTCCCTGGTCTCATATAGTAGGAATTTCTTTACACTTCTATTTCCTAAAGCAAGATGTCCAGAACTGTTAGGTGGAATGTATCTCACTTTGTTTTGGAAAATGAGTGAAACAAATTATTTTCCTCAAAACCTTTTTCAGTGACCTTAAACTGATCGCTTGCTGGCCTGAATCCTCTTTGCGCTTGGCTTGTATTACAATAAGGAAGAATTAAAGCGATACTGACCTTTCCATAATTCTCCAGTTCTGCAAGGTCCATTGGCCTCTCGGACTGCCACTCACAAGTGCATGTGCACACACATAGAGTCACATACTTGCACACATATGGGTACACACATTAATCTTGCTATATGCCATAGACATATTCTCAATCTTACATGTAATGCAGGACAATTGTGACTTTTAACATTAAGCAGATTTTAGACCCTATATATTTTCTGTACCTATATAGGAGTTCTGGTGCTATAATTCACACTTTTAGGTCTTCACTCTCCTTAAAGCCACACCTGGTGTTGAGTACATACCTTGTATTACTGTGTTAACAAGACACACACAATCCCTCTGACTATGGCATGATGGCAGGACCAATAAATACATAAAGAAGCATATAATGACTCATTGTAACCTTCCTTGGTTGATTTCCCTAACTTAATTACAAATTTCTTGAAGGCATTAGGCATGTCCTATACTTTTTGGGTCATTCCACCATGCTTGGTTGAACACTCTGTAACTCTTGGTTGATTATTAATTATCCGACCATCTGCGCTGGAGGAGAAATTCTAGGTTTAAGGACTTGTTGGCAGAAGGAATTCTCTAAGGCTGGCAGAGAGTCCTAGCTGGTTCCAACTTTTTCTGTCTTCTACTTAGGTAGGCAGGTGCTTAAATTTTTGAGGTTGGTTATCATATGGTCAGAGATTAATTTATTCTACTAGAGAATCTATATTCACCCATGAAATTCAAAATATTCAACTGAAATCAGAAGTGCTATTTTCTATAATCTACTCAAGGTAAGCAGTAAGTTATGTAGTTTCTCATGCAGGCGATGGTACTGACCTAGCAGAATTCTGGATCCATTTCGGACAGTAACTTATCTAAAATGAGATGCAAGGCTCTCTTAATCAAGTCCAGCTCTCCCTTACTTTCTGACCCCCAAAGAGGGCAAGTTTTCATTTTATATTCCAAGGTGACACAACTTATGTCATCACACTCAGGATTTGCTTAAAGAACTTTTATTGAACTACAGTTTTGCATACAGCCTGGAATGATTTTTATCTTGTTACTTAACAAAGTGAAGGACTACACTGATCTTAAAGTGACCACGTGACCCCAAACTCAACCACCTGCTGAGAACAACCTGAAGTCTCTGCAGAAGGAGCTGTGCCTCTTGGCCCAGGGAATGAGTCATGTTAAAAAGAGACAAGCGCAGGGGACAGGAAGAAAATAAGGTGTATGGATACAGTTTAAGAGCCTCCTTCTTGAGTAAGGATTTTCCCTTCACAATGCTGCTAAGACAGAAATTTTCCTACAGGTTCAGGCAGACCACTAAGGACATTTTCGGCCCCTTTGTTTTTTAAATTAAGGATGCGCCCAGGTAAAAGTAACAATTGCCTCCCAGGATATGCTAAATGCTACTGCCAGCTGTTTTCCCAATGTAAATGGAGGCCAGAAGGTGACCCAGTTAGAAATGTTTATGCTCAACTCATTCCCATTGTTTATGCTCAACTCATTCCCATTGTCAAGAGTACAAATGGAAATCTACGATTCTTTGTTAGTATTGTTTGTTTCATAGAGGCAAATGTGAGTCCACAGATGTTGCTAAAATAATCTGAACTACTTGGAGAAAAATACTGTTTTCTAACCCACTGTACTAGCTAACTATGATAGCTGTAACAAAGTACTTGAAATTTAATGACTTAAAACAATAGAAATGTGTTACCCAGTGGTCTGGATGTTGGAGGTTCAAATTAGGTCTTACTTGGTTAAAACTGAGGTGCTGGGAAGGTGCATTTTTTTTTATCTAGGGAATAATTTATCTGTGTTTTATTTAGGTCTAGGGAATAATTTGTTCCTGAGCTTTTTCTAGCATCTGGCAAATGCCTGTCTTCCTTGTCTTATTCCTTCTTCTTTCATCTTCAAAGCCAACAGACTTGGTACATCTTTCTCATACTGCTATCTCTCTAATTCTCTTCTCTCTACTTCTTCTTTTTTCAAATACCCTTCTGATTACATTGGACCCAGTTGGATAAATTAAGGCAACGTACCCCTCATTAAAATTAGCCTTGAGAGTCTTCCTTCACCCCTCCAACCAAGAAGAGCCAACAGTTTCTGGGCCCCAAGGCAATGTCAGCCTCTCCGAGCCTGCCCAAGGGAGAAAAAGAACAACAAGAGGCAATTGAACATATTGATGAAGTACAAAATGAAATACAGACTTAATGAACAAGCCAGTGAGAAGATATTGAAAGTAGAACAGAAATATAACAAACTCTGCCAACTGGTTTTTCAAAAGAAATTAGAACTGATCGCCAAAATCCCCAATCTTTGGGTAACAACATTTGTCAACCATCTGCAAGTGTCTGCACTGCTTGGGGAAGAAGACCAAGAAGCGTTGCATTATTTGACCAGAGTCAAAGTGACCGAATTCAAAGATATAAAATCAGGGTACAGAATAGATTTTTATTTTGATGTAAATCCTTACTTCGAAAATAAAGTTCTCTCCAAAGAATTTCATCTGAATGAGAGTGGTGACCTGGAAGGATTTGATGAAATGTTCAAATCAAATGCAGAATAAAGCCAGTAGGAAGAGGCAGTATGAAGGACCTGAGAACTTTTTCACTTGGTTGACTGACCATTCTGATGCGGGCGCAGATGAGTTAGGAGAGGTTATCAAAGATGATATTTGGCCAAATCCACTGCAGGACTATTTGGTTCCTGATATGGACGATGAGGAAGTGAAAGGAGAGGAAGGTGATGATGATGATGAAGAAGAAGGATTGGAAGACATTGATAAAGAAGGAGATGAAGGTGAGGGTGAAGAAAATGAAGATGCCGATGAAGGAGAGGAAGGAGAGGAGGATGAAGGAGAAGATGACTAACTGAACACTGATGGATTGCAATCTTCTTGTTCTTACCTTTTTTAAATTTAAATTTTAATTTTCTCTGGTCCCTGGGAGCAAGTTACAGTCTTTTTCTCCCCTCTTGTGCTCAGTCGCCCGGTTCTTGAGGTCTCTGTTCTCACTCACACACTGTGGTTCTCAACTTTGTGGGGTGAAACTTGAGCAGAACACAGTGGGAAAAGGACTCTACAACCTTCTGTTCTAAATTCATTTTGATCCCCTTCTGTCTCCATACAAACATTTTGGTATCAACACCACTGTGCTCTGTGGGAAAAAAGAAAACCCTCCAACCCTTTCACTCTATTGGAAGCTGGAGGGGGCTAGGCCCCTGTGTAGTAGTGCATAGAATTCTAGCTTTTTCCCTCCTTTCTCTGTATCTTGGGCTCAGAGATTACACTGTGTCTCTATGTGAATATGGACAGTTAGCATTTACTAACATGTACCTGTTTACTTTCTCTTGTTTAAAAAAAGATTGTAAAAAACTTTTAAAAATTGGGTATAGAAGGTCAGCAGAGGGCCAGGGATTTAGCTCAGTGGCATAAGCGCCTGCCTGGCAAGCATGGGGT
>PVJX010028883.1:0-23455 GCA_004027295.1 Dolichotis patagonum | reverse complement strand
GCAAAGCCTGGACACAGGTTTGCTCACATCTTCCAGGATACAACATTAGACACAGAGTCAGTACTCAGGAAATGAATCACCAGAGATAATAAACTTAATTTTGTCTCAGGAAGTGAAGATGCAGCCTAACTTCCATGCATTGCCCCAATAGAAACTGCTATGTCCACATCACTTGACTCTTCTACCATTCTGTCCATGGGACCCTGTTTTTTCAGGCATCCCTACGCACCCCTCATGATAACCCCCATGTGAAAGGGCATGGAGTGACCACTGGGTATCAGCAGGTCAGAGGACAGAGGCTTCTTATGAAGAACATAAGCAGTACTGATTAACAGCTTAGCAAACACACATGGACAGAAAAGTTATTCCTAACACTTTTTTACCAAAAACAGTGGAGCAACATTCATGACCTCCCACCACCACAGTCCTCTCCAGCACCACACAAGTCATCTCCCACAGCACACACACCCTGAAGCTTCCTCTAGGACAACTGCTTATGGATCACTGTCCTTGGATCTGAGGTAAGGCTAATGACAGTAGATACAGAGGACAGGTCCTCCTCAACAGTGATTACTCAGCTGGACCCTTTCTAGCCTATGGAGCCACCTCTGTCACTTTCTTGCTTGATCCCACTCTTCTAGATAATTTTAGAGCACAGAGAAAACTGAGTGACAAGCTGGGTTTCCATGTCACAAAGAAAACATACCTCTGTATTTAGGGACCCCAGATGTTCCCTGTGGTGTTGACAGCCCCAAAGTCAGAATGCAGCAGAGGTGTACACTGCGATGATGCCATCTTCTCCAAGAGAGAGACCATCCTTTTAAGATTATGGTACACAGTGTAGTAGCTATTTTACTCTGTAATTATCATTATTAAATTTTGTGTTATTTTTTCTTAGAAGTAAGCAGAGTACTTTTTAATATTTTCTTCATTAATATCTACAAGTATTACATTAAAATATCTTTAAAATTAAAATTAAATGGACACGACTTGAGACCATTCTCTTAAGCGAAATAAACCAAACTCACAAGTGTAAATACCGTATGGTCTCCCTAGTATGAGAGCTGATAAGAGTATATAAGATTTTATGGTAAGCATGAGTCCCCATCTCATAGCTTTGAAGCCTTTCAATGTTTTCAATCATCAGTTGGAATGGTTTTATTCTGTTTTGTTTGACTATATCACGCGTGATGAGATGAACAGCTGTTTTGAAAAACAAAACATTATGACAGCTATTGCTGATTTAATATTGTCCTTCTTAGAAGTCCTACCGTGCTTCTATTCTTCTACTACCATTGGTTCTATCTATCACATTGGGTCTTATTGGGATTTGAATATGTGTGATAGTTTAAACAAAATTTTTCTATTGAAAATGAGATATTATAGTACCCATTGATAATTTTCTATTATTCAGTTCAGAAAGCCCTGTAATTCTTTCACTCTTTGAATGGCTTTATACTAATTTGTTATGTTTGATATTATTGTATTTGAAACTATGCTCAACTATAGCAGAGAAAGAGATATTATGATAGCTACTGTTAATGTCCAGTTGTCTTAATGTAAAGTACTGTGTTGCCTATGTTGTCCTGTTCTGATCTGCTCTGTTCTTCCCTTCTTTGTTTTATTCTCTTTAAAATAAAATTAAAAAACAGACTACTTTCTTCGTGTCCCACAAGTCACTATTATTGAATTGCCAAAGCTAACTTCATCTGTGACCCAGCCGATTTGAGTCCTCCAGCACAAGGCAGTATTGTGTCTCACAGGCAGACGCATGTTTAGACCCTGAGGGAAGAGGACACAAAAGAGGCACAGATGTGTCTGTATCAGGAAACTCTTGGTGAGCTAGAACTGGTAAAGGGGAGGAAAAGCTCCACTGTTCTCTGTTCCAAGTCAATCATTAAAGCTCACTCTATGTGAAAACTGATATTAATTAACAGCCCCATCTGTGAAATACTCCATATAAAAATACAACTGAAGCATTTAACAATGTCTTTGGCCACCAAGCTAAGAATCGCATACATAAATCCCCAGACACACAAGGCCATAGGAACTCTTGCTTATTTATCCACAGCGTCTGAGCCTATTCCAGACTGGGCTCCAACAGACATCAGACCGCTCACTGTCTTCACTGTGCTCTTTTCCTCATGGGCAGGAGAAAGACCAGCAAAGAATGTAAGGTCAAGTGTTGGCAAAACCCTGAGAATGAACAGAACAAAGAAAGGTCAGAAAATAGAAGTCCATGCTCTCTAATACATCTCCCCAGGATGCCTTGAATGTAAGCAGGGTAGGAAGGGGTTATCCATGCTGATACCTGGGGAAGAGAGTTCCAAACCTAAGAAAGGACAAGTTCAAGAGCATTAAATACTCTGTAGAGAACACACACTGATGTACATGTACACAAATGCTACAAACACTCAGAAATAGCCACACATACTAGCACAGTCTCCCAAGGCTGGGAGATGAAGACACGTACTCAAGCTCAGGAGTCCATTTTTCCATCCAAATAGGAAGGTCTTCTCATTGATAGATTTCTCTCTCTTGCCTCCTAACCTAACCTATCCACCTCTGTCCATCTCACTATTGAATCTGCACCCTTTAATGCTGCTAAACACTGTGACTCTGGTATTCAGTTTATCCACAATCTGAGAGTATTTGATAACATGGATGATACAAAGGAGGAAAAATGTAGTCAACAGCCATGAAATTGAAGTGTGTATGATATCACACTTCATATGTGTGATATCACACTATCATATGTGTATGATATCACACGTCATATCACACACTGATATGAAGCAATTAGACCCTCATAAAGAAATCAAGACATATCACAATATACCCCTGCTGCTTCAGAATGTCACCCAGGAAGACATAGGACTCTACATCCTACTAACTATATATACATATAAATATATAGATATAGATATATAGATATATATCTTCCAAGACAAAAAGCATTTATACAGGTCCAAGTATACCCTGAGTAACTCTGTATGACTTCTTGGTGTGGGATGGGGTTGATTCTACTTCACACATACAGGACTCTCGGGCCTGCACTGTGTTTCCCTACTCCTCTGCATTATGTCCCTATATTAGAGTTTGAGCATTCAGTGCAGGACACACAATGGAGATAACTTTCAATGGATCAGAATCCTTCACCCAAATCCACATTGCAGAGAGAAGCATGGTCTGGTGAGATAAATCACCCCAGGATAATCAGTTCCATCCCAGAGTCCACCCCCCACAATAGTCCTCTTAGGGCCATGGACATGGCCCTGAAAAAGACCCTGAAAGACTCCTTCAGGGCACAGATAGAAGCCCCCTGGAATCCTCACAGAAGCTCAGCCCCAGCGATTCTCTGCCCTAGGTCTCTGTCCCAGGCTTCTGATCCAGGTGACCCTGGGGAACTTGTAGCCGGAATGGCATTTAGTTTCCTGGTCAGAGCTGATAGAGAGCAATAATTTTAAGGTTATCTGAACTTCGAACATGCAAGAACCGGTCATCAGCAGACCTCAGCCTTGGGAGCTACATCTAAGTGAGGACAAACTTAGTCTTTCGCCTTGGAGTGGAGAGTATGGATACAGAGGTTCCCTAGGAATTTAGGCATTGCCTTGTTGGACTGAGGAGGCTCCTCAAGGAGGTCAGGGTATTCAGTAGGAGGATGAAAAAAGAGGAATTTCTGGCAATAATTTGTCCAACCAGAATCAGGCCTGGAAATCCCTCTCTTTGGGACAAACTAGCATAGAAGCTGGATTTGGGGGCAAGTCCTCTACATCAAACTCTGGGTCAGATGATTGTGAATATTTTAAGGTGATGCAGAAATAACATGGTAATCCAAATACCACATATTCTCCATGCAACTTTACTGAAGGACATTGAGTCACAAAAAAGTGCAATTACTAAATCAGAGTCACATAGAACATGGATCGCATATTGGGGTCTTAAAATTTCTGTCTGCAGCCACACCCCATCATCACCACCTTTATCAGACATACACAGACTCCAAAACCAGTTTTTGGATCAGCTTCCTAGGCATTATCAATGGGGATGGAGAAGTCTGGTTTGGGAAATGAAAGGCCCGATAATACAGTACATTATTCTGGAAATAAATCTCCTATCTCAACTCTAGTTCAGTGGGGAAACATCCAGGTCTCTCCTGTCATATGGCTAATCCACACTTCTCTGAGATCATGCCCTGAAGTCGTGTTCCCTGAGGTGCTGGGTGTCACTTGCTGGTGTATAAAAAAGGGAGTTGCATTCTCACTGCCCACTGGCACAGGGCCCAGTGAACAGCCATCTCTCAACAGTTTTGTGAGGAAAGGCAGAATGAATGAATGACCTAGAACCTCTTGAATAGTGGGACATTGCCATGGGTATTTCTGACTCTTACTCCTTCCCTGTTCCTCATTTTCCTTCTCCTCATTTCCAGTTGGAATCACCCTTCCTGACTGACAGCTGAGCATCTTGCTCCCTCCTAATAATGTGCCTGGGGACATGACTATGCCAAAGGCAATACTAAAGGACAAAGAAATAAGTCTAAGTAGCCATGGGTCCTACAGTGAGGAAAGGGACATTAAAAATCAAGACCAATAACATGATTCTTCTATAAGCCCCATCTGTCTCATTTATTCTTTCCTAGGTCATTTCTTGGATTTCTGCTCTTCTAGGGATCACAGGCTTACGTCAGTCACTATCAAATACATCAGCAGAATCTCCCCTCATTTGTGCTCCCAGTCTGACCAATGAGCTGAATGCTGGGCTTGCTCATAGGCCTCACTCAGCTCCTCTGACCTTTCAGCGAACATGGTGAGCTCTTTTCCCATCACACCTGTCCCCAAGGAGCACCTGACCACCTCAGTGCCTCTTCCTTGTGATTTTGGTACATCTTGCTATGCAGAACCAGTAAACAGAAGAGTTCCCCGTAACACTGGACAGAACCGGGACCCCCAAAATAGTAGTATCTCAGTTGTCCCTTCCAACAAGGGCATCCACCTTACAGGAGCAAGAAGGCATCCACCTTGGAGCTAGCTCTGTGTCTTTCAAGTTCCCTCAGGACAAAGAATCCTAACACCAACTGACATGGCTGGAGGATGTTGTGTGGGGTCAGGTGGTTGTGATGTTGGGTGGTCTCCATGGAAGCTGTTTGGTGGGATGAAGGGTTCCAGACAGAAAATTTTAGAAACAGGATGGACCTGGCTTCCTCCTAACCAAAGAGGCCTGTAAGACCACTGTTTGAGGGCCCATGAGGTACCATGGGGTCTTGGCATTCTACCAAAGGCAGCCAGGGAGTCATTATCTAAGAGGAAGTGCTTTTTCATGGTCTGACCATGGAAGCATTGCCTTCCCCACCACTGCCACCCCAAGACACTCTGTGGCTCCTTCTCTATGTGCCTCTGGACAGTCCTTGTTTGACTGTCCCCTCAGTGAGGTTATATTTGAAGGAACTAAGACTCGGATCACATTTAGGGGGCACATATCAGGAAATTCTTTGCTCCCTTCAGTGGAACAAGGGACAGTGCGCTCTAGCTTCACCTGACAGGAAAGTCTGACCTGTTATTCACATTCTGAACACTGCATCCATCCCTCTGCAGAGAATCCAGCTTAGTCACCTTGGAAAGAGACAACAGTTACAAAACCCAGGACATTCAGTGACCCAGGACCAGGGACTATAATGCAATACATCCTAGAGTCTTTATCCAGGGATTCTGAGGGAAGACTCTTGTCTCTGTCCCATCAGAGGGAATAGCTCTTTCCTTTTTCCAGCATACTGGTCCCTAAGACACTCAGCTATGTATACACAAAGGTCATACTGTTAGATACAAACATGGGTCCTCACCATCCTCTGAATCTTCCTCCTAGAGTCAGTCACAGTACGCCTGGTTCAGTTCATGGTCATCCTAGCAGATACCAGGTCCTTAGTTTGTCCTTCTATATCACAGACACTTTTCCAGATGCTTCCTGTCCAGACTTGTGGTGGGTCAGCAGCATAGCCCACACAGGGCATGTTCATTGAATTATCACTGTAAAAACCAGGGCATTTACCTCCATGTCTTTTACATTCCCAAGACTCTTGCCAAGCCAAGCGGAGATGTATGGATGCCCAGACCAAACTCTCTAGATAAATATTATCTGAAGGACACTAGAAATTTGGCAGGGGTATGTCAATAAGAAAAGGAGAGAAGACAGATGCCAATAGGTGAAAAACTAACAAGAAATCAGACTGCCGGAATTATCTTTAGAACTGCAGTAAAGATTGAGAGAATATTTCTGAAAATAGAAGGGACGCAGAGGAAGGAAAGTTCAGCTAAAGGCTGAGGCAGGCTATGAGATTGTTGACACCTGTCAATATGTCGCTAGTTAGTTTAAATTTGGATCCCATTTGCACAGTTCTGAGGGTTACTCCAACTTGCCCAAGAAAAGAGATGTTTAAATAAAAGCACTGATTAAGTTTTATTCTCCTTTGTACATCTACAGGCACTTCTTATACATGTGCCAGATAAAAGAAGGAAATGTAGAGACTATAAAGGGATAAGAGAGGAAGAGAAATGAAAAAAGAAGTGGGGGAGAATGAGAAGAGAGAAAAAGAAAAATTTTAAAAATACCAAGGAAATAACCAAAGGAAAAAATGCTCACACAGTTACAAAAGCACATTACTGAAGCATCCTCAAAGCCCAATTTCTATTGCAGTCTGAGTTCAATTGCAGGTCCCTGAGATCGTCTCCAGAACTATAATTTTCTCAAATGTCTGTCTGTGAGCAAGAAGTTTGTCGATCTTGACGGATTTCTCAACTTCCAGTCACTTTCTGGGTATGGTTAACAGGAGGCCTTTGTTTCTGTTCCAAGATCTAGCCGTTCAGATAATTTGAGGAGGAGGACATGGTGTAATTGGCCAGGTTCTCAGTTCTCTGCTGATTTGTACATGGCTCAAAATGATTGCCATTGCTTTCCCTGCATAGCAAATCCTGTGGTGACATCTGTAACTTCCTTGCACAAGCCTTCTGCTTAGTGATCACCAGATGCCCTCTCACACAGGTGCCCCTTTCTCTCTGCAAATGTACACTGAGCTAAATGCTCAAATGAGCCAATGGTGGTCGTTCCTCAGTCTCCCTCCCCAGTGTATCACTGCAGCAGGCCCTGCAACCTTGTTAGAGATCAAGGACTTCCTGCTCTCGGCAGTTCTCAGCAGAGAGTGGTAGGATCTACGTTGTGGGAGGCTGCTCTAAAGCACAGACAACACACAGGAATTTCCATTCTCACAACACTGCCAGTATTGGGGAAGAAGAGGACGAGTACTCACTTTGGGTCATCGTAGACTCTTCACCCTCCAGATTCCCACTGCTCCCAGACACTGCTTGCTCAAACTTCCCTCATGGCAGTTTTCTGTGTGCCCATATCTGATCCCTCATTAGGCTGGCATGCTTGTTTTCAAATTTTTCCAGGGCCTGCCAGTTACAAAAATATAATTTTTTATCCATTCCTCTGTTGATAGCCATTTGGGTTGCTTCCAAGATTTAACTGTTACAAATTGCGCTGCTATAAACATGGATGCACATATATCACTGTGGTATGTTGTTTTAATTCCTCTGGGAAAACACCCAGATGGGGTATAGCTGGGTTGAATGGGACCTCTAATCCTAGTTTTTTGAGGAATCTTCACATTGATTTCCACAATGGTTGTACCAGTCTACACTCCCACCAATAGTGGAGTATTCCTTTTTCCCCACAGCCCCACCAGAATTTTGACTGATTTCTTGGTGATAGTTATTCTTTTTGGAGTGAGATGAAATCTCGGTATTGTTTTAATTTACATCTCTTAGATGACCAATGATATTGAACATTTTTTCATATATTTATTTGCCATTTGTATTTCTTCATCTGCAAAGTATGTATTCATCTGAGATGCCCATTTTTGGACTGGGTCTTTGAATTTGTGGAAGTCTGAATTTTTTTGATTCTTTATATGTTCTAGATAGAAGTCATTCGATTGAGAGACAACTGGCTATAATTTTTCCCATTCCTTGAATTGTCTTTTAACTCTGTTGGTGATTTTTTTGTTGTGAAAAAAGTTTTTTATTAGATGAGATCTTGTTTGTTGATTGTAGAATTTTCTGTGCCTTGGTTTTGTTCATGAAGTCTCTGCCTTCACCTATGTCTTCAAGGTTGCTACCTAATTCCTTTTCCAGTAGATTTAGTATTTCTGTTTTAATATTTAGATCGTTGATCCATTTTGACTTTAGTTTAGTGCACGATGATAGATATGGGTCTAGTTTTAATCTTCAGCATGTGGAAAGCCAGTTTTTCCAGTACCATTTATTTTAAGGCTGTCTTTCTTCCAGTGAACATGTTTGGCCCCTTTGTCAAAGATAAGGTGACTGAGTGTGTTTGGAGTTGTGTTTTTGTCTTTTATTCTGTTCCACTGATCCTCAGGTAGTTTGGGGTTTTTTTTCCAATATCACGTAGATTTTATCACAGTAGCTTTGTAGTATAATTTCAGGTCAGGGATTCTGATGCCTCCTGCCTTGCCTTTGTTGCCCAGAATTGCTTTTATTTCTAGGTCTCTTCTGGTCCCAAATGAATTTTAGAAGTGTTTTCTCTAGATCTTTGAGATATTGCTTTTACTATTCTAGGTCTCTTCTGGTCCCAAATGATTTCTTTTTTTGTGCCGGGGATCAAACTCACAACTTCACGTTTGCCAAGCAGGCACTTAAGCCGCTGAGCTAAACCCCCCAGCCCTGTCCCAAATGAATTTTAGGAATGATTTCTCTAGATCTGTGAGATATGCTAATGGTATTTTGATTGGGATTGCATTAAATCTATATAACAATTTTGGGAGTAAGGCCATTTTCACTATGTTGGTTCTTCCTATCCATGAGCAGGGGATTTCTTTCCATTTTCTCATATCCTCTTCAATCTCCTTTTTCAGAGTACTGTAATTTTCAATATATAGGTCTTTTACTTCTTTTGTTAGGTTAATTCTTAAGTATTTCAATTTCTTGGATGTCATTTTAAAGCATATGGTTTCCCTAATTTCTGTCTCTGTGAGTTCATTGGCTATGTACAGGAATGCTATTGAATTTTGAGTGCTGAATTTGTCCAATACTGGATTTGAGGCCACTGAATTTCTCCATTGTTTACCTTACTTTTTCTGGCTTACTCTGTGTATCCTGCCTCAGCGTACCTAGTTTCTTGCACTGCAGGTATTGGAATCTCCCTCCATCCCTGCTACCACCTAGCTATCCATGCCAAAGTCCACATCTAATCAATTTTATTGAGACACAATAAAAAACTTGTTATAAATACACAGCTTGATGCATTTTGACAATTGACAGTGAGACTATATTATCACTACATGAAGTTTATTTATGCATATTTACAGTCACTAATCCATAGTTTTTATTTTTCTCTAAAGAGTTTACTATCAGATTTGAAAAAAGGTTGAAAAGAAAACTAGAGACAAATTGGTTCATCAGTTATTTTGGTCAAAACCACTATGTCAAAAGTTCAAGTTCTTAGTTCAAAGCTGTTGCACAAAATGGATTTCTTTTACTCTTCTTTGTTTTGCTTTGTATTTTTTTTTGTATCAGGGATTGAACTCATGACCTCACACTTGCCAGGCAGGCACTTAAGCCACTGAGCTAAATCCCCAGCCCTGTGTTTTTCTTATAAGCATTTCTTCTGTTGTCTCTTGAAATCCTGCAGAATCCACAGAAATAAATCACATCCACTGCTTTCAAATATTGGCAGTCAGCTATAAAACCAATAAGATGAAACAGCATAGCAATAGACTCCAAGTAAGCTTAGGCAAAGAGCTACTCCTTCTAAACCTTTTTGTTGCTCAAATGGGGCTAAAACAATTTTGACAGAGACTTTCAATAATGAATCACTCCCTCTCCAATGTGGGACCAGTCAAGAAGAGCAATCAGCAGCACTCCGTGTATAAGGGACAGTAAAAAATGTAACCATGGTGATTCACCAGTGAAACCTTTGAGGAAATGCACACAAAGACAAGAGGGGAATATTATTCATGAGAATTATTGAGCCAGTTTTGTAATTAGTGGCACAAGCACCTGTCTGTCAAGCTGAAGGTCCTGAGTTCAATTCTTGATACCAAAAAAAAAAAAGAATTATCAAAATCAAAATGAATAACTTATGTTAGTCCTATCAAAAATTAATGCTGGGTAATTGTGAAATAATTTTCAGGGATTTTTATTCAACCACCTGATGATTATTAACATACAGGATTCTTCCCAAATCATAAATCCATCTTGAGTCAATTTGAGCCTAATCCAACAGACCTATCACTGGACATATAAAATCTTGTAATTTTCATAGATGGGAACAATTTCATAGAGACACAACTACACAACTGCTTTATAAATTTAAATATTGCCAGCCATGGCAGCGCATGCTTATAATTCCAGCACTTGTGAGGCTGAGGCAGGAGGATCATAGCAAGTTTGAGGCCAGCCTGGGCTACATAACAAGACCCTG
Source organism: Dolichotis patagonum (assembly GCA_004027295.1). Lineage (NCBI taxonomy): Eukaryota > Metazoa > Chordata > Mammalia > Rodentia > Caviidae > Dolichotis > Dolichotis patagonum. Next base: position 12,964 of record PVJX010028883.1, on the reverse strand, counting down.
TCTCAAACAAGCAAACAAAAACAACTTAAACATGACTTTGCCTTGTTTTAGTGAGAGAAAATACCATGTCTTCCTCTTCATATAATAACAGAACAATGGTGCATCATGTTTGATGGTCTGTTGTGACTGAAAGCAGCATGGTGAGGTGACTATACCCTCACAAAATAGAATGCGAATATACTCCTTATCATTCTAATAATGTGAAGAGCTAAAGATGGTGGATCAGTAAGCAGCAAAACAGGGAGCCTCTTTGGATGAAACAGATCAGATGCTGGAATAAAGCATCCTGGAGAAGACCAGACAGAGGGAAATGGATCCTCTCAACCCAGGAAGAAACTAAAGGGAAGGGAGTTGGTCAAACTCACAGGCTAGGTGCTTCCGCCAGAGCTGGAGCTGCTGGGACCCACAGTTGCGGCGCTCCTGCAGGGGCCCCTGGGACTCACAGTTGCAGGGCTCTCACCACCAGAGCCACAGTTGTGCTTAACTTGGGGGTTGGCGAGCCCAAAGAAAACTGAGCTGACATGGAGACCTGCACTAACCCACGGTGAGTGCTCAGAATTTGACCCTCCTGTGGGAAAGGGGCGACCGACTGGACAACATATTGGTATTGGGCAGGATGGGCCTGAACAAGGAATGGCAGTGACTTCAGTTGGTTGTTCCCTGCCCAGAGCAAATTGGTGGGATCTGCTTGGGCTGGGTCATGCCCCTGGGCAGGACCCAATACCCAGGGATAAAATTGTCCCCAAAGTTGTCCTGAACCAGAACCGGTACCATCTGCATGGCACACACTAATGTGGTGAAGGCCCCCACTGGTTGACTGGCTCGGAAGGGAGGGGCCAGCCTACACTGCCTCTGCTTGCACTTCAATAACCAACAGCAAACTGGAGAGAGCAGAAATCCCTAGCCAGTGGGCTTCAGAAGAACCATAACCAACAAGGAAAGGGTCTAGGACCTCCACCATACACCTGTATTGAAGAAACCAGAAACATGACAAGAGAAAGAAGTAAGAAAAAGCCTCCAGCCCCCAACCTAGGGAAAATCAGTCCAAGAGAGGTAAATACAAAAGATATTGAGGGCAGCAAACATGCAATATCAGACACAGCATCAGCTGATATAAAGAAATATCTCCATGACATTATAGACAAACTCAAAACTGAAATATTAACATAAGTAAAGCAAGATATAAGAAGATTAATAAAAGAAATGCTAAGCACCTCTCCAGAAGACACAGAGGGAAGAATGGAGAAACACAAAAAAAGGAGAGAAACATTCAATGAAAAATATTTTTAAAACCTAGAATACATGAAACAGATTCAAAGAGATTACCAGGAAATTAAGAACTCCATTGAAAGCTGGAAAAATTGCCTGAAAGAAACTAGAAGTAGATTAACAAAACTTGAAGATAAGTTTTCAATGTGTGATCGTGAAAGGAAAGATGTCTTAAAAATAACAAGGAAACAGGCAGTAACAATACAAAGGCTAGAAGACAACAAGAGGATCTATAACTTAAGAATAAAAAATGTGAGTGAAGAAGCAGGGGTAAACACAAAGGAAATACAAAGGCTATTCACAGAAATAATTAAGGAAAAATTCCCAAGCATAGAAAAAGGAAATGATATGCAGATGTGTGAGACATACAGAACTTCATCCACCTACAACCAAAACAGAGCTACACTCAGACATATAATAATAAAGATCCCAGAAATTCATCACAAAAACATAGTATTAAAAGCTGTCAGAGAAAAGAAACAGATCACCTATAAAGGAAAACCCATCAAAATCACAACAGACTTCTTGACACAAACCATCAAATCAAAAAGAGATTGGAGTGAAGTATTCCAAGCCCTGAAAGAAAATAACCTCCAACCCAGATTGATGTACCTTGCAAAACTGTCTCTCAAAATTAATGGAGAAATAAGATGCTTCCATGGCAAAGAGTAACTGGGGGAGTTTGTGACCATCAACCCAACCCTACAAAAAATACTGAAGGACATTCTAGAGAGAGAGAGAAAAAAAACACTAGGATTTCAGGAATAGTGGCAGAGAGGCCTCAATGAATGGGGCAGACAGTGGAATGAAGGAGAAAAGTAGACAACCAATGGTAGAAAAATAGCAGAAATGAGGCAGAGAAGAATGGCTATAATCTCTAACCTAGATGTCCTTGATACACTAACAAAAAGAAATACAGGCAGAGTAGATCAGGAGATAGGGTCCATCGAGATGCTCTGTATAGGAAATATAATTAACCTGAAAGAGGGTTTATGGATAGAAAGTCAAATATGAGAAAACAATGCTCTATGTGACAGGGAATCAGAGAGAAATACAGATAACTCATCCAGCACCTGCAGATAGGTTGGAAAGACATGATACTTTTGTGCAGTAGAGAACTACTCAGCTATAATAAAGGAAAACCTTGAGGCTTTTATAGGTAAAAGAATACAACTTAAGATCATGTCTAGGGGTAAAAAGGTTCAGAACCACTTAGGTAAATAGCAGGTTGTCCCCCCCAATCTAAAAACTAAAGGAGTTAGTGGGACCCAAATGTACAATGCACCCTGTGAAAGTGAAAGGGGAGGAACTGTCTAAAAAAGGAACGCAGAAGATATTGTTAATAGTGTATCAGGATTTAAAATCCACATTATTCTCACCACTCTGTTTAGTTTGATTATATTCTATTCTGGTATGTCTACATGTACTAGATGTGAGGGCACAGACAGCTATTCCAAAAATAGCAGGATATAGTATGGTAACCATCCTTAATTTCCTATTAACTTAATCTGAAGCCCTGTATAACTTAACACTGTCTTATTATGACTGATATTATTTGAATCTGGTTTATTAGTTTGCTGTTTTGTCTTGACTGATTTTATTCGAATCTGTTATGATTGATTGTATCAAGTCTGAGAGTATAGGCAACTACTCTAAAGATGACAAGATTCACTGGGATACCCACTCTGGTTTGACTATTACATGCTTTTGAAGTCTTATAATGTCTCCAATGTTTTGTTTTTATTAATATTATTATGTACTGCTATGTTCAATTATACTATGCCTGATGTTATAGACAATTCTATTGAACATAATGAGACATCATAATAACCATTGTAGATCACCTTGTATTGTGGTTTTATATGACTTTTTCATTTTATGTTTTTCTAGGAATTTGTTTTGGTTTGTCTTGCTTTTTTTTGTTTTTCCTTCTAATACAGAAAGGATAGATATACATGCAGAGACTCATCCATGCATAGAACTTCTAAACAGCTATGAGAATTGATTATATAATGCATGATAAAAGGAATAACTACTTTGAAGAAAAAGAGACACGACAGTATCCAGTGCTGATTCTGTAGCATCACGACGTGAAATCCAGCAATAGTATTATTCATTGTTCAGAGTGATTTTAGTCTGTTTTGTTTTGTTTAATTTCAATCTACATGAAGCTATGGACAGCTATTTTGAAGAGAATGAGGGACACTATGACAGCCATTGTTGACTTCTTTATTGTCTGGTCTTGAAGACCTAAAATGCCTTCATCATCCTCTTCAGATCAGTTTTATACTATGTTGTTTTGTATGAATTGACTATATGTGAAGATATGGACAACTATTTGGAAGAAAACAAGAGATGGGCTGGGGATTTAGCTCAGCAGCATAAGGGCCTGCCTTGTAAGCGCATGGTCGTGAGTTCCATCCCTGGTACCTAAAAAAAAAAGAAAAGAAGAGACAATATGATAAATAGTGAAGGTCTCCGGTTGCCTTGCTTTGAAATCTGTGTCTCTTACATTGCTTTCTTATGTTGCATTTTGTTCTGTTTTGTTGTGTTTAATTTTACCCTCTTTAAAATAAAATTTTAAAAAATCATTCTAATAATGTGTCATTAGCTCTACATAAGTTACAAACCCATACAGTGTGCTATTTCTACATGGTCATATGTACATGAACATATTCTTAGTTCACTTTACTTGATTTTGTAATAGGGCTTATTGTAATTTATTGCTCTTTACACCTTTGCAAAGTCTGTTGACAATATATATTAGCCATGTTAATATGCCAGTCCTAGGGATACTGAAAAACATTGCCTTGGCCAGATTTTTAGGCACATAATGATGGAGTTCATTAGTTCTAAATAAAACAAGCTCTCTTAGAATGTGTTCCATAACTGCCAGTTGTATTTTCCCAAGATTCTTGCCAAATCAAGAGGGTATGATCATCAGTACACTGTTCCAGAATGTCCTGATAAATATTATCTAAATACACTGGGACTGGACAAACTCATGTTATCTGTAAAAACTGACCTCCTGCCTGTGCACTAAATCAGCAGTTCCTTGAAACGCTGGTCATGCAATGGATCAAAGCAAGATAAGGATATCACTTGCATGTAGTTTAATCTATACAGATCCCTCCCTATGATAAATACTGAGCAAGAGAGCACTGTGAACAGAAGAAACACTACAATCCAGCCATCTATTATGGTCACATTGAGTGCTTTTTGACAAATATTTGTGCAGGCCGTCCAGTGGGCTTCCTGAGTGGTAGTGTTTTTAAGTACAAACCCACTGCATTCTTAGAATGAAGCTAGTGTAGAGTACACAACCCTTCTAGATTTGGACAACCACTACTGCTACTGAGTAAACACCACTATAGGATCTTCCTATAATTGTGTACACTGTTGAGTGTACACAATTGAAGAGTTGTGCTTTCAGACCCATATACAATTCTCGTGGATCATCAACTATTACGCATTAATAAATCCAGTACTCCCATGTTAGTTAGTTATAGGTCTCTCAAGCCTTTTACAGATGTTTTCATCAGTCTTGGGCCTTCACAAAGCTGGTCTGTGGACTTGGCAGTCATCCTACTGTGGCCTGACCTGACCCAGAGCCCTCACCTGCAGCCTATAAGCAAAAGCAGGTCTAAGGCCAAGTCCATAAAATCCCAATACGAGTGGGAAAGGGTATGGATGTGTCACGTAACACAGGGAAGGAAATAAACCCTAGAGAATAGTGGTCTGACCTACAAAACCATTTATTATGGGTAGGGAGCCGCTGAAGCTGGAGATTGATCACTTATGTGGAGCTAAAAAGCAAGACCAACCCTGAAAACAGAGAGCTCAAAACAAAACCCTTAAACAAGCTGTTCCAGCACCAAGAATGCAAAGAGCCCAGGCCAGCCAGCCAAATAATTTGCTAGGCAGCAGAGTTGAAAGTGACATTCTTCTTTGGAGGGTATAAATAAACCTGCTACAGTGATTGAGCAGTTCCTTCTCTCCCATCAGGAGAGTAAGGGCTCCATCTGACCTCAGCTTTGTCTCTTCTTTATTTTCTCATCTTCTCACCATCCTTCCCCCTGGGAATATCTAGAGCTGCAGCTGGCCGCTACAATTGTAAGTATGTTATTGTCAACAGAAGTCCTGGTCCTTGAATCATAACATTTAATTGAGTATCTTTTGAGAAGTGCTCTGATTCCCTTATCCTGTGATTGGATGTGTGTGCAGGTGCGATGACACAAGCATACACACAAGGACAGGATATTAGGCAGCACCATGCAAAGATCAGAGGCGAACACAAAGGATGACCTGTACGACACCCTGGAGCAGTCAGTGGAGAGACCTCCGTGGGTGTTCATATGATGCTGATGTTGGGGAGATCTCTGTGGGAGGGAAGGAGCTGGAGAGAGGGTGGGGACAAAAAGACCTGGGTCATAATGCCCAGCAAGAAAGAAGCAATGTTCCAACACTGGGGACATCTCTGCAACAGTGTCACATAAATTCCCCTGAGCAGTTTGATGGTGATGCCAAATTCTAACCCTGAAACTCACTGGGAAATGTGAATTCTCAGGCCTGATTGTGTTGAGAATGATATTTAAAGGTACATTGTGATTCCAAAGTCAAAAGGTTGTACCTTCAAATTACAAAAATATAGTGCTATTGCCTATTAAAGTCTCAAGTCCCAACTGCACAAATACCACCATCTAAATGAGCAAGTTATTTCGAGGACTCCTCCCACCAGCATGGTGACTCATAGACACTCTGGGTTGAGGACAAATGGCCCCTGCTTCTGTCACTGTTGGAAGCAACAATGATGTGATATCCTACACCTAAACCACAGAGAGGGGGTACATTTTCTAGCGATGTGTCATCACATAGCAGGTGACATCCACTGGATTATAACACAATATAGGATATGGCAAATTTCTGGATAGAGAAAAAAGAAACACACAGTGTGAAACAACACAGACGTGGACAGTGCCTATGATACTCTCACTGACTTAGGAGGCCTCTGTTTGATGGAGGCAAAACCAATTCTCTGCAAGACCAAATATATTATTGAGAAAAAAACTATGGCACAGAATCTCTCTTCATACCCAAATATGTGTACTTTTGTGGGAATTCCTGAATTTAGAATCACCCCAAAAAAGACTTAGTGGTTGAAAAACCTAAAACTATGCTACAGCCCCACCTGGGCCACAGGGGCGCTTGAACAAACACACGCCTGGGGTTTCTCCTTCTGACGGCCAGCATTGAGACTCTGAAATTGCTAATCCAGACTCCTCACTCCTGAAATCATGTGTTCCCTGAGGTGTTGGGTGCCATGCCCTGCAGTATAAAAGACTCTGCTCTCTCACCTCCCACTAAACCCCGCAACTTGCAAGGGTTCAACATGCCACCAATTCTCAGTAATTTTACCATGGATAAGGGAAGGAATGAAAGTGAACTCATAAATAATTAATGGATGAATGAATGTCTTAGATTCTCATCGCACAAGGAAATCTCAGTAGTATTTGGCAACACTTCTGTCCACCCTGAAAGCTGAGACCCTTGTTCCATGCTTCTGACCACCTCTGGAGCCATCTCTCATGATGACTCTGAGGATGCTGGACTTTGGGAAATATTTCCAGGAAAGCTATGGCTTCTTTGAAGTCACTAAATCCTTCTCACTGCCATGAGTCAGTCTGTCTGTCTGTCTGTCTGTCTGTCTCTCTCTCTCTCTCCCCCATATCCTCTCTCTTCTCCCTCCCCTTTGCCAGCCTCTCTTCTCTCTTCTCTTTGCCTGTCCCTCATCTTCCTCTGCCTCATTTGAGTCAGTATTGTCCTTACCTTTCACAACTTCCTGGACTTTTCCCTCCCGCGACTGAAGGCTGGGTGTTCTGCTCCCTCACACTAGCCTGTGGGGACAGGCCCACACACTGGGAAACAGTAAAAGACAAATCAGGCAAAGCAACTGCCCCTGCAAACTCCATCAGGAGTCAACGTTCCCCACTATGAACAAGACGCCACTGTGTCCCCACCTAGTGCAAACTAGGCAAGTGTTCTACCACTAAGTTACATCAGTCCTGGTTGGTACTTTTGAAAAACGTAACTGTAACATGGCTCAAGAGATACCATAGCCTTCTACAAGCCAGAAACTCCCCCTTCCCTCAATGACGTCACTTGTTGCTTTATTCTGTTTAGTTGAAATTGCCTGGATACCCCCGTTATATTGTCCACAGACACAAATTTCCATCCAGGGACAAACCTCACAAACTTCAGCCTTTCCTGTTATGCAACCTCTGAGCCACCCTCACAGTTTGCCTTGTTTACCAAAGAGAGATTCACACATGACCTCCATATCCCCAAAATCACTAAGAGTAACAGTAGATACTCTATTTCCCTCATCCATAACTCTGTCACCGGATTCAATAGGACCACAGTTGAGGACCACTATCATAGTCTGGTCAGAAGGCCCTGGAGGATTAATGCCAAGCTTGGAGATTTTCTGGAGAGAGTGTGGAAAAGTTAATTCCTAGCCCGTATCCACAAACACAAGCAAATCCCAATCTTCCCTGAGCCTTCTGCTCCCGTCCTTGAGACATTCTCCCCTACTTGTCTCTCTGATTTTTTGTAGCTGTGCTTGGGTCCAGCCTTACTTATAAGAAGAAGGCTCTCCCAGGATCAGAAAGCCTCAAAAAGTATGGGAAAATGCAGACTTTAGGAAGAAGTGTCATGAAGGTGAAGTAGCTGCTTTTGTACCTAATTCCTTCCTTTCTCGCCCTTCTCTTTTTCCATTAACTATAAGGAATGCAGAAGGCTTTCAAACACAGTCACATGCCTTTTCCCTAAGGAGATGATGAATCTCAACCCTGGTGAGTGGAACAAACTTCTAGCTCTGCTTCAGGCTCATGCAGTGATCTGCTCTGACTCCATCCAGGACTGGTGAAGGTGCTTTGGACAATTGTCTCAAATCTGAGTATTTCCTCTGTTTGTTCTCTACACTGACTAAACCATGATATCAGATGTAAAAGGACAGGAGGGGCCCAGGCCTTCTCATAAACCCCTGCTGTTAGCTTTTGACTCTGTGTCTGGGCTGTGGTCCTCCTGACAGCCTTCCTCATGGGTAAATCTCCCCTGTCCTCCTTTGCACAAGGATTGAATCTGTGCAGGCTTAGGGCAGGACCTGTGTAAACCCAGCACAGCACAAGACGAGATTAGCTTGCCCTGAACATGAGCTGGGCCCCTGTCAGGAGCAGGATCCTCTCTTTGCCCTCTCCTGAGTCCACCCTCAGTCTGTTTCTCAGTTTGATGGGGCCCTGCAGTCCAGGAGGTGTAGAATGGCTCCTGGCAGTATCAGATAATGAGGGTGTGGGGTGGGTCAGCCAGGACAGGGACTGGAGTATCACTACAGCATGTAGTCTGGGACTCAAGAAGCTGAGTTTCTCACATACTGAGGGGAAATGGGGAGAGTGACAAAGGGATGAAAGCTCAGGCTTGTCAGAGCGCAAAGCATTCCAGACTCAGCCTGCATCCTGCTCACTGGGGTGTTGGCCTCCATGCCATTTCCTCCCAGTCCCCTGCTGTCTGCTCTCTTTCCCCCAACAAGGTCATCTTCCCTGGCTTCTGGGCATCTGCTCCCTTCCAGAGATAATTGTGGTCAATGAAAGATTTTTTATCTCACAGGACCTATCCCTGTCCTACATCTAGCTGAGCTTTGAAATCCAGAATACAACCATGAAAGGAAAATCAGAGGTGAGTGAACAGAGAAGAGAGGGACCTGGGAACAGGAGTTGCCTGGGCACAACCAGGTCTGAGCATAGAGCAGCCCTGGGTGGGCCAGGACTCAAAATGCTGGACCGTGTTATCAGAAGGACACAGAGCTCATGGCCCTTTTCATTCTTTTGGCAGAAATTACCAAACCTTGAAGTAAAAATTTACTGCTGGATCACTACAAAGCACATATTGTTTCTCAATTTTCTCTAGACTATGCTGCTTATGGACCAAAGGATGGACTCCCTAGAACCCTAGACTCTGATCTGTAGGCACCCAGGGTAGGTTGTCCTCCTCACAGCATCTTCTCTGCCCTGTGAAGACATAGGCTGAGTGTAGCTGAGCAGAGTACAGATCCAGATGCAGGAACTGAGCAAGGTCTTCTATGGCACTGCCCATGGCCTCTCACCCTGCACTCCCCTCATTTTCCACCTTTTGCCCTGACTGGGTCTCCCTGGAACAAACCTCCTCTCCACACTCATCTGTCCAGGGCAGACGACTGGGGCCCCCATGTGACAGGACAGAGAGTCTCCCCCCTGCCCTGCCCTGCCCTTCAGGACTCCCAGCTGCTGTCTCCTCCATGCACCTGGGCTGCAGCTCTCAGTCCTTCAGTGAGGCCCAGGGTGACATCTACAACCAGCCTGACTCACATCAAGCTCTACATTCCCACAAACAAGCAGGTCCCTGTGCTAAATCTCAGAGCATGTTCTGCCATTGCCTGCATGTAGTGTGTGCTGCTCTGAGCAGGAAAACCACCCACAGAGTTTCCCATTGTGACTTTGCTCCAGTGAGTCCTTATCCCAAGTGAACATAGCTCAGATTAGACAAGGGAGTTCTCCTTCATTGTTTCCTACTGATACTATGACAAATTGCCACAAATACAGTGGCATTTAAAAAAAACAAATTGAGGTGTCAGTATGGGTGCATCCTCTCTGGAGGCTCCAAGGGACAGTTTGTTTCCTCAGTTTTGACAGCCTCTGGCAGCCATCTACCTTCATGGCCTGTGGCCCCCTCTTCTACCTTTGAAGCCAGAAGTGTGGCTCCTCTGAACCCAGCTGCACAAAAATCAAGAATCTCTCAAGCTCATAATGTTTAACGAGATCTGTAAAGTGTTCTTTTAATGACCCATGTCCACAGACTCTGTAGATGAGGATAGGGATGACTCAGGAGGGGATTTCCTCTGTCCATCACACTTCTCAAGGCCATTTTGTCCTCTTCTTTCTCTAAAAGCTACACATGGACACCTCAATTCAGTGGTCCAGATTGCAGTTTGCGTTCCTTCAATGGCGTCCTCCAGCTCCTGAGAGGGAAGAGATGGGGTACAGGCACACCACACTCCAGAACCTGCCCACCACCCCCTCCCTGGTGATAATTCTCAGCAGTTAGGAATGAAAAATACGGGGAGCGCACAGCTCACCACCCCACCTCCGTCGTCAGCACCACGGACAGCGTCTCGGGGCCATGGTTAGGCAGGAAGACAGGACTGAGAAGGGCTGGTGAAAAGGCTTCCGTTTTCATTTTTAAAAGAGAGGTACAGTAGAAACCTTTTGCAGGGATGATCTGGCACTCCTGTAACTTACACTGCGAGTCCTCTGCACGTGTCTGACATGAGGGGTTTTGGTATGTCCACCACAATCCCCTGCATGGCAGACTGCTATACCCAGGGAGACATTGCCTGCTCCAGCTCCCAGCGAGTGTCTCTGGCCCTGAGACTCAAGGATTGAGGTTCACCTGTGTGCTCAAGGATCTTCACCTGGCTTGGAGGGGGGTGATATCTCACACCTGAGCAGTCACCTGTGCCCTCTGTGCCCTCTCCTGACACTTCCCGTTGCTGCCCTGGGTCATCTTTCTCATCTCTTCAGGACACAGCCTCAGTCCTGAAAGGTAGATTTGAGGCTTTGTCTCTCCAACAGTCAAAAAATGAGAAAATATTATCATAATATTTACACTAACTGTTACCAAACATTACACGGTGTCCTCAAAGTGTGAGGATAGCTGTCTAAAGACATTGGTCCAAGAGCTGTCCCTGACATACCCTCCTGTCTGAAGTCTAAAGGCTGAACTTGGAAGTGATCAAGAAGACAGAGAGGTTCCCAAGCCCAGAAATGTAACACTACTGCTCCAGACACCCCCGATTGCCTCTGTTTACCTCCTCTGTAACACCTCAGGGCAGGGAGCCCCCTAGATGATGTGACAAGGACAGGCACATCTCCCTGTGAGGCAGAAAACTGTGATCAAGGTGGATTTGTAGGTCAGGCTCTCATTTTAATTCACCCCTGAGCTTTGAGCCCCAGGAGGACCCAGAAATCCTGACCTGACCAGGTTTTGCACCATTGCCCTGCAGAAGGATGATGTTTTACATCTCTTGTCAAGGATCAATGGTAGAAACACAATTTACACTCTGGTCATCCTGGGTCCTGATACAGACAGGTGCATCTGAGGCTGAGACCATAAAAATATGGTCATTGTGCCTCTATTCAAAGGAATACTCTATTACTTCCTCCACCCCCAATTCCCCTGAGAAACCCCTCACACATTATCTATCCCACCCCACTCTTCCCTAGTCACACCTGTGCTTTACAGTCCCTCAAATTCCCCTGAGCATGTCCCATGGAGAGACGTTCACAGTCAGGTGTGTGTTTAGGGTTATGGTGAGATGTTAAAGCAACTAGACAGAGTTTGCACTGAAATCAAGCAAGTGGTGGAGGCAACCTCACTCTCTGAACTCCCTGTTCAAGTGGGGTCAGCATGTTTACAAAACTAGACTACAAAAAGAAAACTTAAAACACCTGGTGAAAACTTAATTCCAAGCAAATCTTTATTCTGTAGATACACTGAATCCATGGGGCTACACCAAATACAAGGCTTCAAGGATCATGCTTGGGTAGGAAAAGAGGCTACACTGTCTCATTGCACATACAAGCATGATACCATCTGTATTTTCCACATGCTCCTGAGGGTATCACATTGCCACCAGACCCTTCCTGACACCATTTTTCCTTAAATGCAGGGTGGATGAAGATGTGCTCCACCTGCCTTCACCTCCCAGGAGGTAAAAATAAACAAGAACAAATCTACAAGTCAGAAGTCAAGATTTTCATTCGGTTCTCATAACTCAGTCACAACAGCCACGAACTGCCCATTAGGATGCTCCCTTGGGCATGGAGAAGTAGGCTGTGGGGCTCTAGGAACCCCACCTTTTCCTGTGCAGGGGGGAAGCTCATCAGAACCAGCAGTGAGCAGGACACTGAGCCATATGACCCAACACAGCCAGGCTCAGAAACATGAGCACAGACGACCTTAGTGATCCTTGTATAATCCACCCAGACAGCTGATTGCATCATAAAGTGGGGTCAAACTGACAGGGGGTGAGGCCCCATCTGTCCCCATCCCACGCAGTTACAGCTTCCTGGGACATACCTTGAATCCCCCCAAGGAGTGAAAAAGACATGTGATTCTCACCTCCTACTCAGATCTTGTGAATAGCGAGAAGAGTGAGCCCCAAATTATTTACCCCAAATTCTGTTGGTTCTGGAAGGAGCTGCAGAACCAAAGAAGCCCAGTTCCAATCAGAGGCCCCCCACACAAAGGTCTGTCCCTCTAATGAGGAGCTAGCAGTCGTGAGTCATGAAAGATGACAGGTTTCTCACTCCCTGCAGCCTACTTGTCTGCTGAAGGAATCCCCACATGGCATCTGGGAGGCTGAGACACCCTGAAGATTCAGAGAATAGAAAAGCTTCCAAAGAGAGAAGAAAACTGAGAGGCCTGCGCCACCCTGGTTTCAGCTTTCTGATTTCAGCTGCTCTGAGGTCAAGTCGGAAGGAGAAACCGGAGCCCTGTCCACCTGAGCACTCTGGCTCACAAGAGGCTTCACAGACGCTGGGCCTCCCCTCTCCTCCTCACACCTGCTCAGCCCAGCCCGAGGGCCGTGCACATGGGGCTGGAT